>CAEGAE010011002.1:0-16809 GCA_903067095.1 Girardinus metallicus
CGGAAGTGAGAGAGTAAATAAAGTCCCGGCCGGAACACGGTGCTAAATAATAACATAATATAACGAGGCTTCGAGGCGGATCAGTTTTCCTCCAGGAATTTTAATAATCGAGGAACTGGAATTACTGGAGGAATCGTTTCAGCACTAATTACCAGTTCTACCAATTTTTAAAGGGCCAGTACCATGTAAAGTCAATCTGCTCTATCTTTCCATCTTGTTATAAAATTTTTCCCTCATCAGTAACAAACATGGAGTTTTGCTTTGATTCTTTCATGCATGTTTGAGAAATCTTTTAATCTCCATGGCAACCATTCAGCTGTAAAACACCTGCCTGGACCTAGCCCCGCCTACAAGTTCATGGCTTTTATTTGAGCCATGAACTTGTTGGTGTTTTTTGGATTCAGTTCAGTTCATCTTCCTCCTCTGAACTGGGAATCAGCTGCTGCAGACAGAAGGTTCCAGCTCTCAGCAGGTTTCCTCATTCATCCTCACGAATTAAAAACACAAAATTGAGTTTTCGTCTTCTGTTTCTAGGTGATCGATTCGTTATTCAGAGGAGATCGCTCAGTGTTCGTCATCCCTCCCAGACAGACAATCGCCCATCAGCTGGTCCGACACTGGATCTGCATGAACTCCAACCTCTGATCTGAAACCTTCTGCTGCTGAAACGTTCAAATGGACGAAACATCTGATTTTAAATGAAACACATCAACTGCTGGTATCCATAGACTGATCTCCACACGGTGCTTCAGGTTTTACTTTTTATTTCCTGGTTCATAAAGAGAAACAATCAAACATTTACATAAAGCTGCAACATAAACAGAAACCACAGGGGAAGAAATCTGCTAGCGTAGCTTTTTGGAGATTGGAGAATAACAGATCATCGTCATCAGCAAAGAAAAGTCATTTTTCCAGGGACGTAAACCTTAAAAAGTTTTGCAAAAATGTTTAATAAATCCCCTGACTTACCTTGACTAATGTAGCTGGATAGAAGCAACAGTTAAAATAAAAAAATTAAATCTTTTGAGTCCTTTTGGTTAATAAAACTGTTTTTATTGATGTCAAACTTTTTTTTTTTGATTAATTTTTCCTACCTCAAATTTAAACCAGTGTTGCACATGTTGGATCCCTAAACAAATAAAAAGATTTCTTTTATAAGTTGTCATTTCAGATGTTTTTATTTTTATAACGAAGGTTTATTAATGCAGTTTTCTGTTTGTGTCATGGACTTTTCAGCCAGTAGGGGTCAGTGTTCCACCTCTGAGTTAATGCAGGACCGTCACTGATGGTTCCGATCCAGCTGCTGGTTCTGCTCTGAAGCAGTCGTTTGTTAAATACTCGACCTCAGGGACCGGTTTGAGCGGTCCAGTCACCGGTTCTGGTTGCTCCGGGAAGTCCGTCAGGAGTTCTGGAAGCCGAAACGAGAAAGCCTGATGATGACGATGATGGGGTGGATAAACATCTTCCTCGCTCTGAGGAGAGCAGCCGCTCTCTTCCTGTTCCTGCAGCAGAGGAACTTCGGTTCCTCCGATCTCCGACGTAAAACCTGACTGAAAAGAGAGCAGCTGCTGCTCTGTGATTGGCCGAACGTCCCATTCGTCTCCTGTGATTGGCTTGGTACCAATAACCTTCACAGTGTCCAGTCTGACTGAGAGGCTGCTGACTGGAGGCAGAGAATTCTCCTCATGCAGATCTGATGAACGCAGATCGTTTGGACGGACCAGGAACAGATGCTTCTGTCCTAAAACATCCGTCACCTGGAAGTCGGCCAGGTCCAGGAAGTTCCTCTCTGCACATTTCTGAGAAAACAACAGAAACACTCGGATGATGAAGACGTTTTGTTCCTGCAGTTTGGATGATTTTTAAATGTTTTGCTTTCGATCAAAAAAACTTCTCATTTGTTATAACCTTACATTTTTAGTTGCTTGGATGTTACGTTGCTATTGGTGTTTCTGTTGCTTTAACAGACAGTGAAGTCAAAAGCTGTGAAGTTTATTGCTGTAATATTTTTTTCTCTATGTTATTTCTCCAGTCGTTCAAGTTAATGTGTAACTAATTGCATAGCTCCGCCCCCAAACTAATTTAGAAAAATCCTAACAAAGTGGGTGGAGCAAAGATAGGGAGGGGCGTGGCCAAGTGTCCATGTTGACCCCAAACACAATTTTATTATTATTATTTTTTGCTCCAGTTGTTTGCAGAACCTAGCTAATTTGTCAATTTTTTACTGCATATATTTTGGACTGTAAAATCTTTTATCGGAGGAAGAACTCTTCCCCAAACAAACGAAATGAAAGAATAAAAGTCAGATCACCTTCAGGTTCGGGTTCAGCAGCCACTGGCCTGCTGTGCTTTTTCTAGGGCTGGAGATTGTTGGGAAGAAGTATGACTTGTATCTGCACAGAAATGCCATTTATGCTCAGAATCAAAATATACAAACATGAAGACATGATCTCTGCAAGCAAAATGTTCTTTAAGAGCCGAAGTCACAGGAAATCCTGAGAAAAGCTGAATTATCTTATCGCCTTCACATCTGAACTTCCTTTCACAGTAAAGTGAAAAACAGCAACATAAACCGTCAAAGTTCACTGAGGAGCTTTAAGTTTCTGTGGTTTAGAAAAATGCCTGAAACTAAAAAAACAGAATCAAAGACTGTTTAGTAAGAAGAAACTTTTACATTTTAGAAACTGGTGATGAAAATGTTTTAGAAACTAAAAATTAATAAATGTTAACAAAACATAAACTACATTTCAACATGTTAAACAGAAGCCACAGACGGACGGACGGACGGAGCAGTATTATCAGATTTCATGTCCATCTCTAGTAACTCACAGAGTTCTGGAGAGAACGGAGATGATCGTCACCATGACGACCAGGAGCAGCAGAGGAGTCAACGTGGCAACCGCTGGAACTTCATCTGAGGAAGAGAAAATCCCAGAATATCAAACCGGGTCCAACAGCTTCATCCTCTAGAGATGCTGGTTTAGTTCGACAGATCTCAGATTACATGTTGCTGCAATACCATGCTGTCGCCAGCAGGTGGCGCATGACGATCAAGCCAATCAGCAGTGAGGAATGTCGGATTTCCCTCAAACTAAAAACAGTCACCATAAACAGTCCAAACTCCAACTAACCACGAGTTCCTCACTGCTCAGATCAACTCGTTGCTTTTTAATTCCACACGATTAAAAACAACCAGCAGGCGTCTCTTTCATTTGAATGTTGGGGCGGAACAGCTCACCGTAATGAGTGGCCACAGGTTTGGTCATTATGGAAAAATTGTCAGCCAATAGGAGCAGAGAATACTCAGTGCTGGGGGTCAGGTTGGAGAAGGTGTGCTGCTGCTGGTCCGGCCACAAAGACAGAGCTGGAAAACAGATTATAGAGCTGACTGCTGTTCACAGGTGAAAGAAACAAACATTTGTTTTTATTTCCTTCCAAGCAGCCAAACATGGATAATCAAGCTAATTTAGGTGAAGCTAATTAACAGTGGTGGACACCTCTAACTAAAAATGTAACTGTGCTAACCCAAAAGCACTAATCATAAACATTAGTTACGCTAATGTTAAATCCCGATACCAACATAGTATTTAGTGGTAGCTAACGCTAAAGCGCTAAACCAACACGGGGCTCTCAAAACAATTCATAACTGTGAATTTTTGCGTGTATTTGTTTAACCAACACCTCTAGTTGTTGTTCATGTAAGTCCTGTATTCTTCTGTATACTTTATTTGTTGTTTGTCGTATTCTTGCCATTTACTCAGTGTTCACTAAAAAAAGAGAACATGAGATAAAACAGAACTGCTGTGTAAACAGAGTTATAAATATGAGCACAGATGTCATCAGAATTTCTAACTTACAATGACAAAACCTCAACAGAGACACTGAACTTTATTTAACTAGAAAAACGTTTCAAAGTTAGCTAAGATGCTAAAGCAAAAAATTAGCTCTGCTGCTAGCGGATTAGCGGAAGTGTCTCCACCAATACTGATGAATACTGTTGGCTGCTTGTGTCTCAGCTTCACCAAGTTTTAAATACATTCTGACAAAAAAGTTAAAACACAAATGATACATTTTATATTTACATGTATAAATGTTAAAGAGTCCTGCTGCGTCATTATGGCAGGATGGCTCATTAAACCTCTGAAGAAATAAAAACCGCAGCAGAGATTTTGGTCTACAATACGATTAAAAATATGCACAACTTCAGGTGAAAACAGACTTTGTGTGTCGGCGTCTCTCCTCAGCATCGCTCGGTATCGGCCCACTCTGAACGGTCTCGTCTTCCTTTGCCGCTGCCACGCCCACGCGACGGTCATCGTGGTTTTAGTGACGCTGACGACCTCCAGGCTGACGACCTCCATCAGGGCTGAGAGAAAACGCAGAAGAAAATCACCCAGAGGTCACGCTTCTCTTCATCCTCTTCGTTGAAAACAGCGGTTGTCATGGTTACCTCCACATTGCAGACTGGCGGCCAGAGACCGAGGAGGCCCACACTGCTGGTTATAGACGGGGAACACACTGACCAGGTACGACTCATCAGGGTCAACACCTGCAGACACAAACAGGGTCAAAAGCTCTGAACAAGATGGTCAAAAGAAACAACCAACACAAAAGTACAAACAGAGTTTTCCAGACATTTGAAAAAGCAGCCGCAGCTCAAACACTTGTGCTGCTTTGGAAATTTTAACTAAATTAACTAAATTCAGCAAAAATTTCTTTTTAAGAATATTACAGGAAATTAGGGAATTAGTGTATTTATTAAGTTAATTTTTGTTATGTACTTTTGTTTCATGTAGGACTTGGAGCCTGTAACACCAGGGTTGTTTTCTGTATGTTGTTCTCGTCAGAATAAGTGGAGAAATCATCATTTTTAAAGACAAACAGCGTCACGACCTGATCACTCAATAAGACCAGCACAACGCAGAAAGGATCCGGATATTAAATACTTAGAGCTGAAATAAACAGCAATTAAGACAATGCATTAACGGTAAACAAAGCTCAACTATGAACTCTGTCCAAGCAAGAAGTAACCGAGCAGAAGGAGAACCGTGACTGTTCTCACCGCCATGACAGGAGACGGATCAGAGAGCAATGAGCAGCTCTGGTTCTTATGTTCTTGTTTTATTCATTCGCCAATTAAATAAATCTATGTATATTTTAATTAAATAAAAATAATAATAGCTACTGCAGTGTACACAGAGCATCACGAGAACAAAGAACGGCTCTCAGTGAGGCTTCAGTCTGACTTGGTAAAGATCCGTCCAGAAGAATCGGATCGTTCCTGAATGTCACATCACTGCACAGCAGACTTTGGTCACAGCGTTGTCCCGTATAAAGGACACCTCAGTAAACACCTCCGCACAATAATTCAGCGCCTGACTGACACTTTTTTTCATTGCGGATGCAACATATGAGTCTCTGTACAGCTACCTCTTACCTAGCAACTCCCTGACTCTTTGGTTACCTAGCAACTCCCTCACTCTTTGGTTACCTAGCAACTCCCTCACTCTTTGGTTACCTAGCAACTCACTCACTTTTTGGTTACCTAGCAACTCACTCTTTGGTTACCTAGCAACTCACTCACTTTTTGGTTACCTAGCAACTCCCTCACTCTTTGGTTACCTAGCAACAACCTGATGAATAACTTGCGCAGCAGCAGTTTAAGGTTTTGTTAACGAGCCTCATAACTTCTTAAAAACAGAAGAATACGGCACGGAGTGAAAACTGGATGAAACAGGAAACGTCACCAGAAGTTTGGCAGTATATCCAATATTTAAAACCAGGGAAAAAAACAATCCATAATTAGTACCCCAAGGTTCAATCCTTGGACCCCTCCTATTTAATATCTATGAGCTCTCATAAATAGCATTAGTTACCATAACTATGCAGATCTACATTACGATGTCACCAGGTGACCTTTGACTCACCATCCAATCACTGAACAGATGCTTAGAACAGATAAATGTGTGGATGTGCCAAAACTTTCTCCAGCTGAACAGAAACAAAACTGAAGTTATTATGTTTGGACCTAAACAGGAGCGATCTAGAGTTATAGATCTAGAGCTCTAGATCTAGTTTCAGCGCACAGCTTCAGTTATTACTACTGGAAACCAGAGATCAGGCTGAACTCTGGTTTGAACCTTCAGAGACACATAAAGACAGTTACAAAGTCGGCCTTCTATCGTCTGAAGAACATCTCCAGGTTTAGAAACACCTGGTTAGACTTGCCTTTCATTTATAATAATAGGAAAAATAGATTATATTTTTTATAATTATAAGCTATAAACATGTCAGGTGACCTGTGATGACAGCAGAGGAACTGGAACCGCTGACTCTGACCCATCGGCTGCTGGACGGGTTCTTCTCTGAGCGCCACTGAAGGGCAACATGGCTGCCAGGCGGCGCGGTGGGGGTCGTCCACCGGGCCTGCAGCTCTTCGTTTTCAGGATAACCGCTGGAAATCCACAGGTTCCTCACAGAGAGCCGAGCTGCGAGAGAAAGAAAGTTTCACAGAAAATGAAACGGTTAGAGAGCCCACTAATGAACGAACGCATTTTAAAAATTTTAAAGTATCCATCAACACGTTTGAATTTTGTCCAGTTTTTCAGAGGAGGCGGAGCCAAACAACCCTTGATAATTTAACCCCACCCATCTGATGAGGCAGCAGCTGTGATGCGACAGGAAGTAGTTTTATCCAACATCTGGTCACTTCCTCTGTGAATTCTCAGTTTCTCCTCTGATAAGAAGCTCAAACTCACTCAGGATGTTGCAAAACTGAAGCAACAGAAATGAAAATGTGGCACTTTAAAAGATAAAGGTCAACTTTCCTGTTTTGGTGAGAGAAGAAAAGTTTCCGGTGTTTGATTTATGATGATCAGTCAAGCTGTGAAACTCACGGTTCTGATCCTGTGTGTCGATCTGAAGTCGGGTTGCGGGTCCGAAACCGGCTGTGTTGAAGGCCTGAACTGTGACGTTGTAGTTCCCCTCCTTCACCACCAGGAGGAAAGTTGTCTCAGTGATGTTTTGAACGTGTTCGTTTGGGTCGATGCGGACCTGATACCCGAGAACCCGACCTGGATCAGAACCCTGAAATAAAGAGAAAACACGGAACAGAAGATTCTTCCACATGATTACAATGTTTGTGTTACTTTTTGAATTATTAATCAACACGTTATGAAGTGGGTTGCATGGCGGAGCAGTATGGAGATAAATTAGGGCCATAAAATGTGTTTAAAAAAATGTATCTGAAATTTTAAAAAAATAGTCTGTAGCTGAACTGTGATCAAGAAATGTGTTTAAAAATTTTCGAAACTGTAAAATTGCAAAAATAACTGTATGGAGCAAAATTAGGGCCTTAAAATTTGTTTAATAATTTGAAAAATGTAAGTAAATTTTAAACTGTAAAATAATGAAAAGGTAAATTTAATAATAATGTAAATACTTTGCCTGATATTAGCTAAAAGTGGAGCAAATTTTTTCATTTTGTGCTTTTAGCGCATTTAGCTCCTGTCAAATAAATCTTTGCGTATATATTTAATATGTTAAGCATCTGGTTCTTATCTGACAGCATGAATTGATTGGACATGTTTGACCATCCAGATGAGATGAAGGAGGAGAGACTCATCATCGCCCGTTTTCTCCACTCTGTAACACAACTCTGCAGGCCTGGAGGGAACTGGAGACATAACGGTTAAAAATGATGTCAACCCATCATGTCAGTTAATATGAATAAATTGTCTGTACCTCTGTCCAGGGTTCGTACGGTCGTGTCTCCACTCCAGCCGCTCCGGATCGCAGACTCTGAACCGATGGGAGCTAAATCAGGCCGGGAAGTTTTGACTGCAGAGACCAAATACAGATTTCATCAGTCAGTCGACTTTCTCAGGAGCAGAAACAGACGACAACACAACCAAACTATACTGTGACATTTATAGATAGTAAATGTTTAATATCCACACAAAAAGAAATAAAAACACGTTAGGTTTTACTAAGATACGTCTGCTTTAGTACAAAACAAATTCACATGCATACAATAGAGGACGGTGTGGAAACAGCAGGTTTAAAATGAAATAAAAGCACATTCTCAATCTGATAACACGTACATATCATATAGTAACGTCTGCACACGATGCAGTGACACGTAGACGGGATATGGACTTGCAGAAGAGGAAGTTACTGAAGCAACTAAATACAGAAAATGTGCAAAACAGTATGCAATATAAAAAAATGACATTTTCACAAGATGAGATTTGTAGATGAGATATCTGCACGGTGAACAAAACTAGACATGTAATATAGGTGCAAAACTACGGTGGCCAACGAGTCCAAACGCATGAATGATGTAAACTCCAAAGCACACAAAAAATCTAATGCAACAGAAAAATGCTGCAACCACAGGAAACAGAAGCAAAAGAGAAAATGCTCCAAACAGGAAAACGAAGTTATAAAATGCAGTGAATTCGTGAAACAAAACAAAAGTCCTCCAGGCCACTAGGGGGAGTCGATCACCAAATCCTACCGGACCAGATAATGAAATAAAGATTTGGTGTCATGATTTATAGGGATGTCAAGAAGAAAATTGGAGGAAGGAATTATTATATTTTAGAACAGCAGCATATTTACGTAGATAATAGTTCATACCCCAGACTCCCCCTAGTGGCCTGGAGGACTTCTGGTTTGTGGAGCGAGTTTGCAACATTTTTGCTGTTTGTTGCATTTTCCTTCATCACTTCCATTTTCTGCAGAATTTTTCTGTTGCATTTGTTTTTTGTGTTTTCGGAGTTTGCATCATTTGGCCTCCGTATAAAACAGACGACTATGCAAACAAAACAAACATGAGCAAACCGGGGTGTGATGTGTGCACACAAGATTACAACATGCAGTAAAATATCTAAAATATGCACAAAACAAAATAAACAAAATAATAGTAATACAAATGGAAATGAATGAGCTCATCTTAATTTATCATGCAATTAACTGATTGACTGATTAATTGCAACAGGCTCATTATCGGCAGCTACAGAGTGCCTGAACTCCTACCTGGGGAAAGAAAAGTGTCTTCAGTAGTTTAGAGAGACATGCTGAGTGATTGAAAACCAGAGGAAATGTTTTAACCTGCACCCAACAGGAACTGAGGCTCAGACCATTCGTCTGTCCCGGTCAGGTAGCTCCGTATCCGGGCCATCACACGGAGAGAACCGAGGACGGCCGCCGGGCTGAAGATCCCCAGACAGGAAGAGACTTTTGACCCGCTGAGGAACACAAAGACGACGGCCTGTTAGAGGCACGGTAGGTAAAAAAGGAGTACATTTATGCTCAAATACTCAGAAATCTGGAGATTGATTAATTGTCAGTTTTTTCTAGAATAAACTCATATTTGAGATTATTCGCAAAAATTTTTGACCTCTGAAAATTTGCTAATTTTTTTTTTTAATTTTTAGATTAAGCTCAGAAATCATTTGCAAGAAATAAGGACATTTCCAAGTTTTAGATATCGAAAATAAAGACTTTTTGAATCTGCCAGAAACTCTGAAATTAATCTCAGGATTTTTTTAGGAAAATAAGGAAATGAGGAAAACTCAAGTTTTAGGATTATTCTCAGAAATTTTCTTGGAACAAAAAGGACGTTTCTGATTATGAAAAGTCCAAATTTGCTAGAAAAAATGTTAAATTTTGGGATTAATTTCATAAATTTTCTATAAAAAACTTCGAAGTTAAAATTTTTCTTTACTTTTGAAACTCAGACATTTCTTTGTTTTTTTTCTAGATTTTTTTCTGAGCTTAATCTCAAAATCTCTCAGTGTCTTGGTGGAAACGTTCTTGTCTTTTTTTTCTGTGTCTGGAACGGCCCCGACTCGCCACAGAACCAGAGGCGGTGATGTCACAGCTGGGTTCACCTGGTGAAGACCAGCGAGGCCCGAGCCCCGGCCTGCTGGCTCCAGCTGCAGCTCACAGATCTGACTCCGTCTGCGGTCTGCTGGTAGTAACAGGACATGTTCAGCATCTCTGCAGAGGAGAATCAAAAACCTCCAGTCACGTTCCTCTACCGGCACCAGCTAACAGCTAGCTGCTCTGAGACTTTACTTCCTGCCTGCTCATTTACTGATCGTGCTCAAAGATTATCATCGAGAAGCAAAAAAACGTGGAAACTTCCCATCATCCACTAGTTTCAGTCATATTCAGGAAACTAGAATAAAGCCCATATTTCAGTTTAAATTGTAATATTCATCTTTTTGGGTCTAAATTGGTGCAGAATTTAGACGGTTTATCTGATAAATTCAGTTTGTCTCATACCTTTCAGCAAATTGTGATATTTTTATGTAAATTTGTTTAATTCTGCAACATTTAGCCTGAAACAAGTGCTGCCCTCTGTGGGTTGAGCGGTGGTACTGCAGCCGAATGTTTCTATTTGGTTGACGTCACATGAACGTCTCTCACTCTGTGAAGGTGAAGCAGGTGGAGGTTTGCAGTCTGTCGGGTCGGTGACGCAGATCCGGTCGTTTTCCTCACATGGTTTCAGCTCAGAGTGTCTCACTGTTATTTCTACCATAGGAAAAAAAAACAACAGATCTTTAAACTGCTATAATTTAATATAAGCAACTTATTTTTTTATAAATATTTACTTTTTACATTTTTTTAAAAATTCAACATTTTTTCTCTGCTGTTTTTGGTTCTAAAAGAAAGAAAAACTATTTGCAGGAAAAAAATTATAAAAAAAAATTAACCAGTTTTACTGTCATAAAACAGTTCAATCAAAAACATAAATAATAAGTAAGAAGATTAAAAAACAATAGAAGAAACTAAAAAAAAACAGTTGCCGCTCTGGTTGTTTTAAAGTACTTTATAAAGTAGTAGTAGTAGTACTTTAAAAAAAACTTCAATGAACTAAAATGTGAATCACAAATTTAAAAAATAGAGTAAATGGGTGAAAACTTTAAAAAAAAAGAGCTTAATTTGTATTAAATCAGTTTATTTTCTACTGCAGCATGTTATCGTGCACATTTTAGAGTCAAACTTGGGGATTTAATGAAGTGAGTTTCGGGTGGGACTCACATCTGACTGAACTCTGAACGGATCAATAAAAAAAACAAGATTATCCGATCGATCGGATGCGGAAAATGTTTAAAAACGTTTCTGAAAATGAAAAACGCTCAGAAAAATGAAAGTTCAATAAAAGTTTAGATGTTTTCAAACTCACCGAAGCAGAATCCACCGGGGCGAATCATCAAAGTCCAGATGAGGAAGAGCCGCTGCAGAGAGCAGCGGTCCATTTCAGCAGAACAGAACCAGCGGGAGAGACAAACATCTGGAGGCGTCCAGCTGCTGCCTGCTGCAGCCCTGGACCTGAAGGACTCACCGAGCCGGAAGTGACTCCGCTCAGCGGCTCGACGCGTCACGCTCAGGCCTTCACTTCCTCACCATCATCATCATCATCATCATCATCATCATCATCATCATCATCATCATCATCATCATCATCATCATCATCATCATCACCGTCTGGGGAGCCGCTTTTAACTCAAGAGATAAAAACAAACTTCATTTCTTCACTTTTGGATGTAAAGACAAACAAAATTACCAAGTTACATAAAGAATGGTTTCTGGAAGTAAAAAAAAAAATTAAGTTCAAAATGACTTTAATAATTAGAATTATAAGAAAAAAAAACATTTATTTTTGAGAATTAGGTCATGATATAATTTTGACTTTTTCCACAATAAATTACAGAAGTAAAATTATATTATTCATCCAGTTTAAAATATGTTTGAGACTAGTCATTAAATAATGAGAATGCATTCATAAAATTATAATTTCATTACTTTATTTTCACAATTAATTCCAAAAAATTTAATGTAACTTATGTCATCCAGTTTTCTTCAAACAGTCGTTGCTGTTGGCTGTAGGAAGTAAAGATCTCCTGTAGCAGTCTGTGTCACAGTGGCCTGAAGAAGCCTCTGACTGAACTGTTCTGATGAAGAGGATGCTCAGGGTCGCACAATTGTTCGATTTTAAGACGAATCCTCCACAAATCACATTTATGTTTTAGGAGGTCATTTTCTTTTGTCACATTTAAACCAGAATCTTTTGGGTTTCCGTCGCATCAGTTCGTCTCGGTTTATAAACTCAGACACAGTTAAAGCCAAAAGTATTCACACCCAGGTTATGATCGTTTTAGGTTTCTCATTTTCTCCAGTTTGAATTAGCTTTTAAGAGCATTTATTAGTTTTTACTAGTTAAATATTATTTAGTTTTAATGTAGTTTTTAGTATTTACAGTAGTAGTTTGTTTTTAGGTGTAGAATTCAAAAAGGTCAAGTTTGCAGGCGACTGATGTGAACTGCTTGTGTGGAGAAAAAATGTTAATTAAAAAAAATCAATTTCACATCAGATGGAAAGGCTAATAAATTTATAAACACAAAAACAAAGGATATTATATAAACACGCATATATAGTTCCAGTTAGTTAAAGTTTTCCCCCGTTAATTATTGTTTTTATTTATTTCAGTTAACAAAAATGTTTCATCAGTTTCTGTTATTTTGTTAGTTTTAGTTCAACTATAAGAACCTTTATTCACACCTTCATTTCACACCTCCTGAAAGATTTAGATTTTCTTTCAGGTTTGGTTCTGAAAGATGAAGCAGACAATAGAAAAAGGAGTTTCAGTTTGGACATTTTTTTGGAAAGTCATCAAAAATTGTTACTTTTCTTGAATAATCCTCATTAGCATCAAATCCTTCTATCTGCAGGTCACCTCTGGCGTTTAGATGGTTGGAAAGCCTCTGTGCCATCGCCCTAATCTTCAGCTCCCTCCTCAGATTCAGGTCAGGGGTATGAATAATTATGAGCTGAACTGGTTCTCTACTGCAGGAGAAATAAAACTCCAAAAACCATGAAATTAACAAACTCATCAGTTCCACTTTTAATCTCAATTTTTGCTCCAAAACAAAATTTTTTTTTTTTCATATAAAATGAAAAAACAAAACAAAAGAAACAAAATTAGAAAAACTTTTACAAACATTTGAAAACACAAAAAAAGAAGCAGGAGAGCGAAACCAGTTAAATTCTGTACAGCTGGACCGGTGGGCCCACATGGAGGGGGAACGTTTTCACTGCGACACACTGAGGCTGCTGCTGCCGCCTGCTGGCAGGAAGTCAATCTGCATCACCTGATGGCTGCAGAATTCAACGTTTCCATTTGATTGGATGATTTCCCAAATCGGCAGCCGTCCCGCTTCCTTCACGATGAACATTATGACCTTTAAGACATTTCAACTTCCTGATTTTAATCGATTCCAGCAGGAAATGAATGTTTTCTAGAAAGACGACGTCCAGACGGTTCCGGTTCTGATTCGGTTCTAAAAACCTTCATTAAGTGCTTCCTATGAACCCACAAAGACCGGACAGCAGGAGAACTCACTGAGCAGCTCCGCCCAGGGTTCTGCCTCAGTCCTGAGGAGCCGGATCCGACCGTTCGCTCACCGTTTCCATGGAAACAACTCATGAAATTCATGATTGAAAATCCCGGATCGGGTCAGAGGGAAAGAAAACAGAAAAAAAAGACAAAATCAAAGGGAAAAGTGGAGAAAGAAGCAAAATGGTGGGTTCTGAAGAGGTTCTGAAGGGGCCCAGAGTCCAAACAGAGGCAGACATGTTTGAAGAAACTCCCAGAAAACCCCTCGGTTCTGACTCCCAGCGTCTCCAGGCCAAACCAGGCCGAGCGGGACCAGACCTGGGTCCGGTCTGCGTGTGTTAGTGTGTGTGTGTGTGTCCGGGTCGGGCCGGGTGTTATTTGGCGCGGAGCAGCTCCAGCTGGTCCTGGTACTCTGTGAAAAGTCTCTGAAAGCGCAGATTCTCTCCGATGACGGGCAGAACCTCCCGCAGCAGCTCGCGTTTGTGCAGACCCTAAAAACAGCGACACAGGAAGAGACAGGAACACAGAGCGATCATGATTCTGCTCACCGCACACATGCTGGTTAGCTTCCTGCTAAAAGCTGCTAGCTAACGATGACTAGCATTGGCTTCAGCTGTTAAGTTAACATAACACACTAAATCAAGCCTGATGAAAAAAGGGACACAGTGCTTTGATACTAATCGTCAGCACCATAGCAACTAGATAAGGTCAGGAAGAAGTTTTGAAAAAGAGAAAAAAAAACAAAGAAATGCGTCGCTGATGGTGGATAAATTCATCCCATCGTCAAACCTGATTGGCTGACTGGAGCCTCGGCAGCAGCAGATTTCTAACTAAACAGACAGAAACAGAAAACAAAGTTCTGCTACCAAAGTTGCTGGTTGCCAGGATGAAGCAGCAGATTTGTGGACCGGACCCAGAAGTTCTTTACAGAGTTCCCGGAGCCGGTACTCAGAACCTGGATGGAGGAGAAGGAATAATAATCTGTCAGATTAATAATCTGTAATAAATTCATAAACGTCTCTCTGCTTCCCGACTCCAGCTGCAGTTTTCACTCTGATCATTTCCTGTCAACCATCAGGTCAGCAGAGAGGAGCTTAAGATCTTCCCTCCACAAAATGTACAGGTCAAAGGTCAGGACAAGGTCAGCTAACGTCTCCACAGAGGTTAACCTGTTGAGGCTTTTACCTTCGTTGACCAGGAAGCGGGCGTAGATGAGCAGCCAGTAGCGGTACTCCTGCGCCGACTGCAGCGTCAGCGCCGACACCAGCTGGTTCTCCAGGAAGGCCAGCGTCATGCTCTGCTGCAGGTGATGCGGCGTGGAGGACAGGCGGGACGCCAGCCGCCCGGCGCTGCGGGGGGGGGGGGACAGGAAGCGTTAGCCTGGACGCCGCGGCCGGGAGGCGGAGCTTAGACAGGAAGACCTACTTCAGGTTGCGACCCTGAACGACGGCCAGCGGCCCCGACGACGCGGCGGCGTCCTGCGACGGGAGGCAGCTCCTGAAGTCGGCGCACTGGACCAGAGCGTCTCCTCTGTCCGCGATCAGCGTCCTGCAGGAGACGCAGCGTCATTAACCGGAGATTTACCGGGTCAGCCGGTCCGGTCCGGTCCGGTCCGGGTCTCACCATGTCTCCAGAGACACACTGAAGCAGAAGGTCTTCCCGTTGGACAGTCCGATGATCGGGACGCCCTGCTGGGTCAGCAGGGACAGGGACACAGTCGTCTCAGCGCCTGTGGACACAAACAGGAAGACATTCAGTCAGAAATCACTAACAGAGACGTCCTACTGGACGCCGCGCTGGACGTCCTGCTGGACGCCGCGCTGGACGTCCTGCTGGACGCCGCGCTGGACGTCCTGCTGGACGTCTCTTCAGGACAACCAGAACTGCACATCGACTTTACTCAGTCACTGAACGTTTGGTTATTGAATATTCTAATTTTCCACCAATGAACTCGTTGGGTTCCATGATTCAGAGTGATGTCATCACGCCCCGGGCGGCCATCTTGTTTGACAAGACGTTTTCAGCTTCTATTTATTAAATTCAGGTCAACTCTGTAAAGCAATGTTACTGCCAGGATAAGGTTTAGTTATTTCTAATTACCAAAGTAAAGTTGTTATATTTATAGAATAAATGAGTAAATTTATTAAAGCTCCAACTTGAAAAATAACAAAAGTAAAGAGGAAAGTTGAGCATCTTAAACTGTCATATCAGCTCTAAGGATAATGGAAAAACTGATCAAGTCAGATCCTGGTACATACACTGTTTTCCTAATTGAAAACTTTTTTCTCACAACTTTAAGACGTTTTCTGGCAAAACTGTGTTTTTATTTGCTAATATTATGACTATATTTAAAAAACCAAATTCTCGTTGTCTGGCACCGAAACTCTGTCGTACGAATCAGAGCAGGGATGATTGAAGTAAAAGCCACTTTTTGAAAATATTTTTTTATAATTTCTGGTAGAAGAGGAAGCCAGAAGAAAAAAAATGGGTCGCCGTAGCAACGACTCCATGAGAAGATTTAGACTCACCAGAGAAAATGGTCTGCAGAGATTCGTTCTTCACCAGAGCCTTCTGCCTCTGCGCGTCCCTGCACACACACACACACACACACACACACACACACCCCTTCAGTTTATCCAGCCATCCACTTCCTGCTCTTCATGAGGAAAGCAGCTAATCGAGCGTCAGCAGAAGTGTCTCCGTGTGCGGCGCTGACCAGACAGACAGCGTGGCTCCGGCCGTCAGCACCATGACGAAGTGGGCGGAGCAATGCAGGGCGGAGACGGGCGTGGCCAACTGGATGGCGGGGAGGAGGCGTCGCCCGGAGCAGGAAAACACCGACAGCATCCTGTCGTCACAGGCGACGGCGAGGACGTCGCTGGGGGAGACAGGAAACATTCAGCGGGTCTTCTTGGTCCTCTCAGCTGAGAGCCAACAGCGCCCCCTACCTGCTCCCCGCGGCGGCCAGCACAGAGCTGGGCAGCAGCGTGTTCCAGTCCCGCCCGTCCCTGGAGCAACGCAGCTGGCTGAGCTTCGAACCGGCAACCGCCGACACGTCGTTCTCCACCTCCAGGAACACAGACGGATCCATGCTTACCTGAACACACACACACACACACACACACACACACACACCTTTAAACGGCTTTAAGCAAAGATGGACGTTAAATTAAAACCCTGCAGAGGTTTTAATGAAGATGAAAAGAGAAATGAGGCGATCGTGTTTTTCTGGTTTTCTTCTGCTGAGGTTTGACTTCACTAAATTCTAACATATTTTCAATTTGAAAAACATGAAAAATAAATATATCTTCATCTAAAACAAATATCTTTAGACTAAAACAAAGACAGGAGCTTAAATTGGCAGGACAGGAGTTGCAGCTTCGAATCCATCAGAAAATAGG
>CAEGAE010011008.1:0-23391 GCA_903067095.1 Girardinus metallicus
TACCTCCTAATGTCTTCCAGACCGCTTTTTCAAAACACAGAAATATCAAATAGAAAACCCAGATGTGTGCTGTGTGTGTGTGTTTTTTTTTTTTTTTTTTTTTTTTTTTTTTTTTTTCCTCCTTCTTCTTCTTGCGAACACGTAGTTAGAATGGGCAGATAGTTTTTTTTTTGTGTGTGTGTGTGTGTTTTTTTTTTTTTTTTTTTTTTGTCTGAAGTGCTCGTCATAAATAATTTTGGG
This sequence comes from Girardinus metallicus, assembly GCA_903067095.1. Lineage (NCBI taxonomy): Eukaryota > Metazoa > Chordata > Actinopteri > Cyprinodontiformes > Poeciliidae > Girardinus > Girardinus metallicus. The sequence goes on from CAEGAE010011008.1 coordinate 241, forward strand.
GATGATTTTGTTAACGACGATGGTGCCTCTTGTCCGGATGTCTCCCGCAAACGAGGTAGTTTATTTCGAAAGATGAAGTGTTTTGTTTTTGTTTTTGTTCGTTGTATGTTAAGTTACAAAAAAAAAAACAAAAAAAATTGTATCAATATCAGCTTATTTCTGTGTTGCTTTTGGAAAGTTCTAGTTGGGATGGGTTAAAATGCTCAACTCTGTGCCTGTTTGCTTGTATTCGAGTTACAAACATCGACTTATTTTGCTTGTTTATGCTTATGTGAGCACAATAGATTTATTTATTTATTTATTTTTTTGGCCAGGTCGTTGTGGCTTGCTCTGGTGGCAACATAATGGTTTGAACGATATTGTTACCTCCCAACAGAGGACTTCTGTTTGTCTTGGTGCTTTTAATTTCAGTCAGAAATGACTCAAACTGTGACGTTTTCGATCGGGACACACTTTAGTTATTCATCATCGACCGAAGTGACTGTGGCGCATCTACTCCGGTATCAAAGCTTGTCGCGGGGAGCGTTTGTGTAATAATGTGGGTTCATGGTCTTTTCTGTATTTTTTTTTTTTTTATTTTATTTTTTTTTATTATTTTTTTTTTCGGTTCGCGCTTAATTTCAGAACAAAGGAAAATAAGCCCCGTCAACTTTCTCTCTTCGGTCGTTGTTTCACCCGAGACTTACTGCGTGTGTTGTGTTTGTTTTTTTTATTTGTGTGTGTGTGTGTGTGTGTGTGTGTATGCGCGCTCCTCCACCCCTCCCCCAGTCACCCACCCCACCACCCCTTTTCTCTCTCTCCATCAACACCACCTGAAACGACTCGCACCAGAAGAATAAAAAGTTGTACTTTTGTTGTGCCACAGATCCGTCTCAGGGGGAAGCTACCGAGGCGGTTGATAGTCGAAGTTTGGAGGAGATTCTCGGCAGCATCCCTCCACCTCCGCCCCCAGCAATGACCAATGAACCGGGCGCTCCTCGCCTGATGATCACACATTTAGTTAATCGCAACTTTAAGTCTTATGCAGGGGAGCAGATTCTGGGGCCTTTTCACAAGGTATGACCAAACATGGATGTGAAGTCTTTTTTTTTTTTATTATTATTATTATTATGTCTGGCAGGGCAAAACTGCTTTGAATCTGTTTGATAAGATCACTTGTGTTAAGTGTCAGCCTTACTGTTTTTGTCTTAGGCTTATTTTATTTCCTGGCTTTTTTTTTTTTTTTTTATTTAGTTGTGCCCTGTTGTTGAAGACATACAAATATTAAAACACTAGAAAAGGGTGCAGTTTTATAGTGTTTGACTGTATTGGGGGGGAATAAGTGAGAAGGTCACAATCCTCCATTTTGATTTTGTTAGTGAATCTCTCAACCAGAAGTGATTTATTGCTGTTCCCACAGTTCCATTTTAATTATGACTTTCTTCAAACCTTTGCCTTTTCACTGTATTTTGCTCACACAGTTTCTGCCCAGGCTGGATTTTAACACATGAACCCTTAACTACACTCACATGGAATACTTTCAGTATTACAGATTTACCTAGATAAAATGCTAGCACACATCTCTAAAAATACAGCCTTTCCACTGTCTGTTGTAGATGTTGTGTATCGTCATATAATTGATTTCTTATATTTTTATCTCCTTCCTTACCTGTCTCCCAGCGCTTTTCCTGCATCATTGGTCCCAATGGAAGTGGAAAGTCCAATGTGATAGATTCAATGCTCTTTGTGTTTGGATACAGAGCTCAAAAGATCAGATCGAAAAAGCTCTCGGTGCTGATTCACAGCTCAGATAAACACAAGGATGTGCAAAGCTGTACTGTGGAGGTGCACTTTCAAAAGATTATTGATAAGGTATATTTATCTATATTTCTTTCACACTGAAACAACATGCACTCATTTCACACGGTTCAACATTCAGCCCAAACTGAAAAACTCAATCAGGTGGATTTTTTTTGTTGTTGTTTTTACAGGACAGAAATGATTGTCAGATTTTTAAAAATATTATTCGTCAGATGTCATAATATAATTGCCACTCATTTGTAACATTAGTGACTAAGCACAAACTCAAATCAGTCTTGAAAGTTACAGTTTACACCCCCTCATGCTATATTCACCTCACATCGCACTAGTTGCTGCCTGTATTTCCAGCTGTTTTTTTTTTTAATTATTTTATCTTATTTAATTTTGATTTAACAATTTACTGACACGGCCCAAGTTATTTTGCTGCAATGTAAATATATCTATGACAGGGAAGATTCTATTCAGATCACAGTTTACTGCTAAAAAAAAAAAAAAACCTAAACAGTATTTTTTCACATTTAAATTTTTTATTTTTTTCCCCCCCTGCCTTTGGGAGTGTAAATAATTTTGCCCCTGGCTGACCTTGCATTGAAAAAGGAGCATTTTACTTCGCTTCACAAGTGCTGCAAAAATCAAATCAAATTGTTAAACTCATGATTTAATTTTTTTGGGGTTCCTCCTCCCACAGAAATGCTTTTTCTGTAGTAAAAATATTTTTTTTTAAAGGTGGTGTACACAGCCTGAAATACAAGCCCTGCTTGCTAAAGTAAAGAATTTTTAGGCACACTGCCAACGCTTTTGTTGTGCATTTGCAATCTCCTCATTTCACTGTACATGTTTAACTTCTGTAAATGTGACAAATTGCACCAATATATTTTTATTAAATTTTTTTTTTTAATTTTTCCCCAACACATTACAGTTGCTTGTCTAAATCTCTGATGTTTGTGGAGGTTTTAAGTCTTAATTGTCTCCGGTGTTCTTCCCTTTGTAACAACCAGTGATTTTTGTGAGTGCTGTGAGTTGTAAAGCTGGATGTTTAGAGCTGTTTGAGTCTCTCCTAAACTCTTCTGTTCTGCTGCTGTGTCTTCTGCCCCTCCCCCCCCCCTCCCGAGCCAGGAAGGAGATGACTACGAAGTCGTCCCTAACAGCAAGTTCTATGTTTCCAGGACTGCCAACAGAGACAGTTCCTCTTACTACCATATCGATGGCAAAAAGGCCACTTTCAAAGAAGTTGGCACTTTACTCCGCAGCCACGGTATTGATCTAGACCACAACAGATTTCTGATCTTGCAGGTAATTGTATTATTATTATTATTTTATTTTAATTTAAAATTTTTATTTTATCCTTTCTATGACCATCCTGTTCTGTTTACCAGTCCCTGCGCTTCATTTCCTGGTGAAAGTTTTAAAATAATATTTTATGCCTGTGTGTGTGTGTTGGGGGCTGGAGGGGTGAAATAACCTGTTGCACTGGAATTGGAGAGGAGAGGAGAGGAGAGGAGAGTGCTCTGCCATCCCTTATACTGCTATAGCAGCGCATCATGGTTTGAAACAATGTGAAAAAGGTGCGAACCATTTTTTGCTGCTTTAGAATTTTAAGGAAAAGATACGATTTGACCAGATGACCAACATGTATGTGAGTGTTTGAAGGATTTTCCACTATGTGAGAGAGATTTTGTTTTGGGGTGGCTGAGCCACCAGTGGAGGACAGGTTGGACCCTCCCTTTCTCATGTACCTGCCACACTTTAGCAGCACGTAAATATTGGTGTGTGAGGAAAAAAAAAAACCAATATTAGCAGTGCTGCTTCAGGGTGGCAGGGTAAAAACACCCTCCACTGCCATGGCTCTCATTTTTATTGAATTTTATATATATATATATATCTATATACATATGTATATATGTATATATATTTCTTACTCTCTGAAGTAAACTGAATTCTTGAAAATAATATTTTCTTGTTTAATTATTTATATATTTTCCCCATGTGTTGTTTTGCACACACCCTGAAAAAGTTCACACGTTACACTCCTACCCCTGCAAAGTGTATTGCATCTGACCTGCCTCTTATTACTGATCATCTGAAGGCACATGATTAAAATTTAGTTGTATTTGGTTTCTTTATTTTATTTCAGTGGGGAGCTTTTTTTTTTTTTTTTTTTTTCTTTCAATGTGACCATGTCCATTTTCATTCCTCTTGTATGTTCCTGTCGGTGACGCGGCTGCATGACTATGGGTAGAGGTTTAAACTTGGTCTTCAAGGTCATCTCACTTCTCCAGGCTTCTGGGAAATAAGGAGAAGCTGTCTAGTTTGTGCACAGAGGAGAGGAGAGGATGATGTGGGGATTCCCCCACCACCCAATTCTTTCTTAAAGCTGCTTTTTCTCTCACAGATTAAAAATTTAAACTACATTGTTTTGTTTTGTTTTTTTTATCTCAAATTTAGACTCTAAAAAGAAGCACTTTATAAAAATTAAAAAAATCATAAATGGTATTATTAATAGACATGTTATTTACAATAAATAAAAATAAATGCACATGTCCACTCCAGTAGAGTTGTAGTGGAGAGCTGAGGAAGTGTGTGTGTGTGTGTGTGTGTGTAGTTTTAGAGATGTCAGTTTTGTTTTAATAGCCCTCATTTTTAGAGCTGCACCAATTAGCCAGGGAATGGAATTGGACAAATTTGTTTTTGTTGCTTGGTCCTGTTCTTTGACTGGCTGCTAAAATACAAAAAAATCTTTTCTTTTTTTTTTTTTAAATAATTAATTTATTTTTTATCTCCTATTTTCAGAATGCATCAGAAATGGATAAATCTCATTTACTTGGTCTACAAACAAATCCACCAACTGCATATACTTTGAAAAAAATTTTTAGGTTGATTTAAAATATAAGGTTAGAGAAATGTATGCTTTGACACATGATTTGAGATAATCATGTAACTCCTCATTTTGCTAGTTTTGAAGCCATTTCCAATTATCAGAAAGCTTTGAGCACATCTTTCGTCTCTTCTGTGTGATATTCCTCAAAATAAAATGAATCAAGACTCGCAGGCCAGAGCTTTTAATAAAACCAAAAATCGTCCTTGGCGAGGAAAAGCCAGATCGGTGCATCGCTATTCATTTTGCAAAAACAATATCTACTTTTATGACAATTTAAATGACTTTTCCCAGACATCACTAGAAATTATTATTGGTGGGCTGCTGTGATATTTTAGAAGTAATAAGTCCCATGTTTTATGTTCCATGTAATCATGTAATTTATTCCTTCACAGTTGGAGATTTTCAGTGACAGAATTTTTAATTTCTATTTTTTTCTTTTTTTTTTTATGTGGAATCAGGTCGTCTTTCTGTGTTGTGTAATGTTATATACACTTTTGTGCACTCTGTTTAACATTTTGTGTGGGAGACACAAAATGTTTACATTTTATATATTTTATATATATATAAAAAAGATTGGTGCATTTTTTTTTTGTGTTTTTTTTTTTTATTATTATTATTTTTATTTTCATTTTAGTGATTTTTATGCAGCCCTTATGTGAATCAGTGTGTGCCTTTTCCAATCTGGTCTTGTGGACTGTGTGTAGGGTGAGGTGGAGCAGATTGCCATGATGAAGCCTAAAGGTCAGACGGAGCATGATGAGGGGATGCTAGAGTACCTGGAGGACATCATCGGTTCGTGCCGTCTCAAAGAACCGATCCACACTCTTTCTCGCCGCATCGAGCTGCTCAATGAGCAAAGGGGAGAAAAGGTAAGTACACTTGCAAGGGGTGTAAAATTGAATAATCGGGCTTAGAGGTGAACAAATGAGATAATAAATATGGAAATAAATATAAAGGCACTCTGTTTTGTGAGATGACCCTCTCATTCACTTTGATATAAAGTATTGCTCAAAAGTTAAATTACACCTACTCATAAATGAGTCATTTATTGAATTTAATTTATATTCTGCTTGCACCTAATTATTTTTATGTCTCTCTGGTAAAGTTTCTGCCAGCCTAATTTCATTAGACCGCAGAATTTAGGATTTTTCTCATCTATTTTTTTTATTTTTTTTTTTTTTAGACCTTTGTCTAGAAATTAAAGCATCAGTTTTTCTCTTGTTCTGTCCTAGCTGAATCGAGTTAAACTGGTAGAAAAGGAGAAAAATGCTTTGGAGGGGGAAAAGAATAAAGCCGTGGAGTTCCTCACCTTGGAGAACGACATCTTCAAACACAAGAGCCAGCTCCACCAGTACTATGTGTGAGTACACCAGCAGCACCTCTGTGCTCCAGTCAGGACAAAATATGACAACAAGAAGGACCAGCAAGAGCTCTGCGGGATGCTCCTCTGATATCTTACCATTATGAAGTGTATAAATAGAAAAAAAAATATTATTGCATAATTAGATTTTTTTTTTTTTAGCGAATATTTTGCTTTCTGTTTGCCTTTAGTCATGATCTACGGAAACGTGTGACTGATAAAGAACAGGAAAAGCAAAAGATCTTGGAGGAAACCAAGGAGCTCACCGAAAAAAATGCAAAGATATCAGAAGAGATGGAAAAAATGAACCAAGAGCTCCAAAATGTGGAAAAGTAAGAAATCTGCTTCTTTTTTTTTTTTTTTTCTTTTTTTACTTGTTTCCTCTGTTACTAATCTAATCTGGTTTGTGTACTAAGTAACATTTCTGTTAATTTAGGTTTTTATTTGCTTGTTCAGACATTTAGAGGAATTCATCAGCACTTTGAGTTTCTAATCTACGTGAAATTCGTTATTTATAAAGTAGTTGGCTTTGTAACAGAGTAGAAACATGACAGTTTCATGTACTGAACCTTTTTACTAAAAAAAAATTGTTACAGAAACTAACTGTTGTCTTCCCCCCACCCCCAATTTATTAGTATTTTTCTAAGGATTGCTTTTGATAGATTTTCTTCCCCCCATAAAACTGATTTGAATTTAAATCTTAAAAAAAAAAAAAATGCTTTTCCTCCACCAGGAAAAAAAATAAGATCAACAAGTATATTGAGACCCAGAAGGGAAAGTTCACCCAGCTGGACCTGCAGGATGTTGAAGTGCGTGAGAAGATTAAACACTCAAAGAGCAAGAACAAGGCACTGCAGAAGCAGCTGGAAAAAGACCAGAAAAAGGTGTGTTGGCCTTTAGGTTGCAGCAGATCCACTGTAGCATACAGTTCAATAACTTTATCTCACTTGGTTTTAGTGTTTGCTGCTCTGGAATAGATAAGTTGTGTCACTCTGACAGTGTCACTGCAGGCAGCAGCAGCACACAGATACTGGATCTGACAGAGGCGTGTAATTTTAGCCTTTTGTTTTCTAAATTTACCCCACACATTTAATTAAGAAGTAATGCTGAGACAGCCGTGGCGTTACCGGGGTTGGTATGTGTGTTTTTGGTTGTGGCCTATGCAGAAATAAAATAAATTTTAAAAATGTGTCAGAAATGGAGCCACAAGGATTTTGGTGCTTGTTACTCAGATGTAGCGAAATAGCTTGTTTGGAGGGGGATTGTATTGCCCCTCATGAGACGTACGACTGTCAGTCATTTTTATTTATTATTACTTTTTTAAGGATAAATATTTAAAAAAAAATTTTTTTTTTTTTTTTTAGGCTGAATCAGGTTCTCTTTAAGGAAAAGATATTTCTTAACGCACTTGAAAAATACAATTTTACTAAGTATTTTTGGTCTAGCTTCTAGAACGAATATCTTAGTGCATCTAAAATAAGTCAAAACACACTTACAAGTAACTTTTCAGCAAGATATAGGATCTTGTTTTAAGTCAGTAATTCTTGAATAGAGATGAAACAGTGCCAGTTTGACTGGCAGATTATTTCACTGATTACATGGGGGGGGAAATGTGGTATAAGTGAAATAATCCGCTAGTGGAATTTGTTCTTTTTTTCTTTCTTTTTTTTTTTTATCAAGATTAAGGAATTACTACTTATTTATTCAAAACAAGCTTCTAAGTCAGCTGTAAGTTTGCTTTGACTTATTTCAGATGAACTAAGACGTTTATACCAGAATCTACACCAAAGTCACTTATTAGGATTTAGTGTTTTGGCAGTGATATATATATATATATTTTTTTGTATGTGAAAACATGTGCTTCTGAAGAGATAAAAATTTAATAATAAAAAAAAACAAACAAAACTGTTTAATAGCTTTTGTGACAGCATTTTGTCTGACTGCACGTTGCTTGTGATACTGAAGAAAATGCAAAATAGTGGCTTTTCTTGTCTTAATTAAAATACAGATATTTTTACTCACTAATATTTGCATCAAGGAATGGTTCCTTTTTATGAATTACAGTCATAGTGAAACAAGTACTCTACAAACAATTCCTTATTTGTAAAATTTTCTCCTCAGCAGTGTTTGAAGGAGAGACGTTTTATATGATTTTTGTGGTTTCATTAAAGTGATACTATCAATGGAATAAAATAAAAACTAATGTGAAACTGTCAACGAGTTATCAGACACTAGGGGGCTGTGAAGCTGCACAAAGTGAATCTGGGTGTGTGCTTTGCTAAACTATTTTTGTCCTGATGGATTAAACTGCCGATCCATTTATTTTTGCAACATAGCTGATCCAAATCATTTGTCAGGCTTTGCTTCAGGGACGTATGGCTGACGTTTTCTCCCAGCTCTGAAAGCCTTTTCTCTGGAACTCTGCTGGTCAGAGGGGGAGCTGGGCAGAGGCAGGCTGACCTCTGGGGAGCAGTGTTCTGCTGTGTGGTAGTCAACTATGGCCTGGCTTGTGTAACACTTCCAGCAGCCACATTCACATTTCACCCGCAGTTAACCCTACAGAACATAAACTATATATGCAGATGCCAATTCTTGCTTTGTTTCAGCTCTGCCAAAATGCAGACTGTTGTGCCAGTCTTAACCAGGGCTTGTTTGGTCCTTGTGTGCTTACATTTGATTACATGTGTGCTCTCGGTCTGCTTTAGAATGCATTGTATAGTAGCTGGTAATTTACACAGATTTTTTTTTCTTTTGAAATGTGTGTGTCTGTTTTGTGTTTTGTTCCTTTTTGTTTTTTCCTTTCCCCTCCCAATAGGACCTCCTTCTATCAAATTTATTCCAGGTCTTACACCACATGCATAAATGGAGCATCATATCCTGTGGTTTGCTTGCTTAATGGTCTGATTTGTGATCCACAGACAATTAAACACAGTCCTGATCATGTTTCTTAGAAATAACACTTTCACAACAGGTAGTAATCTGAGCTTTATGTATTTGAGTTAATAAAATGGGACGTTCTGACTTTAGTCAGATCTACTGCAGGCAAAGTCTTAAATGAAATCCTATCACAATTACATGAGGTTGTTGCGTTGCTTCCTTTTATTCTTTTTTTTTTTTGTCCTTTCATGTGTAACAATAGCAGTGCGATCAAAAATAATTGCAAAAAAAATATATGCATGTGGGTCAAATATTAGTTTTTAAATTTTGCGTGCACTTTCGATATAAAGGTCTTCAAAATATCGACTTAAATCCCAATTGATTCTTCTAATATTTACGTTTTTATTTTCATTTTGGCCTTCTTATTTATAGCAGCTCTGACTATACGACTATGCGCTTGCTGTATGACTAAATTCTTAATTTCTTGCTTATTTGGCCTTGCGCATCGTCCGAGGTGAACAGGGGAAAAAGAATGACATCATAGTTGCAAGATCAAAACGAGTCATCGCGTCTCTTGGAAATCTCAAAGTATAAATACACGAATTAGTGGCCTGGTTTCAAATTTGATCTCGTTAAAGTCAAAATGAAGCTTGGAAATGAATTTATATTAATTAAATTTTTTGTAATAAAAGCTAAAAGGATGAAAAATGGGAATTACATCTGGTCCTTACTAGCTTTACATCTATTGAGTTTCTTATTTATGTTGCTGTACTTTAAAGTATTTTTCACATTAGGTGGACATGTTCTTGCTTTTGGGAGCTGAGAACAGTATTATATATTTCCATTATATACAGATTTGTGGCAGGCAGGTTCTTTGTTCTTTTTTTTTTATTATTATTTTTAATACTCTTTTTTTTCCTCTTTGAGCTGAACTTGCATACATCTTGTCCACTAACTACTAAACAAACTTTACCTTTTGCATCATAACGGCAGCAAATATGTGTGTTCAATAGACTACAAGTGCATAGGCAGATAACCATGGAGATGACGGCAGCAGTGACATGTGTGTTAAAATCAGAGGCATTGTGCTCCATAGATTAGTTTGTTGATGAGAGTCGTTGTATGTATCACAATAATATATAGATTATCGTTTCATTTATTTTAGCACTTCAACAAAAAAATAAATAAATAGTGTTTCTTTGACAGTGAAATAATTTCATAAAGAATTGTGGGTCTGCTGTGGCGCAGTGGAAGCCCAGGTTGCTTTACTAGCCGACTTTAGCTCACCTCCATTGTTGGCTCGTCCTCTTGACAGTACTTTAAACTCTCTGTGGCTCAGATCGGGTGAATTTGCTGGTGGTCAATCATAGTTATACCATGGTCAATAGACTGGAACCTTTGGCAGCGTTGGCAGGTGTCAAAGCCCTGCTAGAGAATGAAATGGGCGTCTCCATAAAGCTCGTCAGCCGTGGGAAGCTTGATGTGCTCTGACGTTTCTGAATGGACTGCTACGCTGATGATGGACTTGATGAAACCCCATGGACAAACAGCAGAAGGCCCCCCAAATCGACAAACTGTAGAAACCTCAACAACATGGCTTCTGTGCCTCGCCACTCTTCCTCCAGACTCTTGGAGCTTGATTTCTCACAGTTCAAAATTTACTTTGATGAAATAAGAACTTTTGAGAACTGAACAACAGTCTAGTACTTCTTTTTTTTTTTTTTTTTGTTCTTATCTCAGGTAACACGCTTCTAATGTTGCTTTCCAAACCTTGCCAGGTTCCACCAAACTCTTGAATGGGCTTTTGTTCACAGTCCTTACAAGACAGCAGTTTTTGCTGTTACTTTTGCACATTATTTATTTTTTTTTTTTTACCACACTTATTTCTCTCAACTTGCCATTGCTTTGATACAGTAATATGAAGAGACAAGTTCTTCAGCAGGAACTTGTGGCTTACCTACTTGTTGAAGGTGTGAAAACTCACTGGACAACTTTCAAGTCGAGTCTTTTTAGATGATTACATAGGCTGTAACATTTCTGTATTGAATTTCTTTCTCATTCGTCTTATACATTTTTTTTTATTTTTTTTTTTTAATAAAACTCAAAATTTGTGAGATTTAATTTGGGGTTTTCACTAGTTATAAACAAGAATTGACAGAAAAACTGGCTTGCTTCATAACACTCGCGACTTAATGAACTGATGCTCGCATTTTGAATTAAGAAAACTGAAATTGGCTCAGCCTACTTTAGTTTTAACCGTTCTTTATTTGTTGTTTGGCTCATTGTTCAGCTGGAGGAAGTGCGAGGCATACCAGCCAGCAGTGAACAAGCCATCTCTGAAGCGACGGCCCAAAGAGAAGACCTGGAGAAGCAGAAAGCGAAAGAAGAAGAAAAACTGAAAGTAGTGATGGAAAGTCTGAAGGAGGAGACGAGCGGCTTGCAACAGGACAAAGAGGTGTGTGTGTGTGTGTGGTTGTAGATGTGCAGACGACTTGGCTGAGGTTACCGGAGTAGCTCTGCATTATTATCTGTCAAATGAAGTCTTCAGTTGTTCTTACAAGTTTTTTTTTGTTTGTTTGTTGTTGTTATTTTTGCTTTTTTTCATAACGCCGCTCTTAATTCCCAGAAAAAAGAGAAAGAGCTCATGGAACTCAGCAAGGCCGTAAACGAGACCCGCTCTCAAATGGACATCGCTCAGTCCGAGCTCGACATCTACCTTAGCCGCCACAAAACGGCTCTGACTCAGCTCAGCGCGGCCAAGCAGACGCTCCAGACGACCTCGGATACCCTGCAGGAGCGCCGGCCCGCCATCAGAGACCTGCAGGTCCAAATCCCCCTGAAGGAAAAGGAGCTCAAGAAGGTAAAACGGTCGACGGAGAAAAACCCAAATCAGCGTGAAGTCTTAAATTCCATGCATCTAAAATCAAGACCTTAAAATATCTTAAATTCATAAAAAAAAAAAAAAAAAAAAAAAGTAAGTTGGCTTTAAATAAGTTGATCACAGGTCTTAAATTTTATCATGGCAGCACTATTTAATCTTTATTCAGTGTATTTTTTATTTATTTTTTTCTTCTTGACATTTTTGTTGCATTAGGTGGCTGGCGCTAACTAGCTGCTAATGTACCATTGCTAGCTAGCTTTTTTGTGTCCATCAAGGGAAAGTAAGTTTATTCTCAGTTTGCAGGACGGCGTTCACCTTCACCACTGGTTGACCTCTGTTGTCAGCCCATGCGGATGACATGGGCTGACAAAACCTTGGCAAAACTTCCATATAAAATGTGCTTTTTTTTTTTTGTACATTCCTGTCTTAAATTTCTATCACAATAGTCGTCAAAAAGCCTTAAATTTGAGTTGGTGAAGCCTGCAGAAACCCTGAGGGAGAGAGCTTCTGCTTTATTTACTCTCCGTGTTTCACTACAGGACCAGGAAGAGTTGGAGCAGCTGCTGAAGGTGGATAATGACACCAGGCACGTGGTGAGAGAACTGCAGCAAAAGGTGGACGAAGCCAAGAGCTCCCTGTCCTCCAATCGCAGTCGAGGAAAAGTCTTGGACGCTCTGATGCAGCTTAAGAAAAGCGGCAGAATCCCTGGAATCTACGGAAGATTAGTAAAAACCTGTTTATACTTTACAGAAAACCTTTTCATTTGTATATATTTTTGTCATTATTCCTGTATTTGTTTCATAATCTTAACGTAGGGTTTTAAAAGTGTTTTTGGTGCCCGTAGGGAGATCTTGGAGCCATAGATGAAAAGTACGACGTGGCCATTTCGTCTTGCTGCGGCGCTCTGGACAACATCGTGGTGGACACGATCGACACGGCTCAGAAGTGCGTCACTTTCCTCAAAGAGCAGAATATCGGCGTCGCCACTTTCATCGGCCTTGACAAGGTAATGCAGCTCTCAGAAACATCAGGCAGAATTGCTGCCTTTAAGATTCAATAAACGTAAGCAGGGTTTTGTTTCTCCTTTTGACCGCTTCTTTAAAAAAAAATGATTTAGATGAAGGTCTGGGAGAAGAACATGACCCCCATTCGCACGCCAGAGAACAGCCCCCGCCTCTTCGACATGGTGCGAGTGAACGACGAGAGGGTCAGACCAGCGTTCTACTTCGCCCTGAGGGACACCCTGGTCGCTCAAGACATGGAGCAGGCCACCAGGATGGCCTTCCAGAAGGACAAACGCTGGCGGGTGGTCACCCTGAAGGGGCAGATAATTGAGATGGCAGGTTGGTGAGATTCATCACTCTTACATGGATTCCTGTCCTGCTTTTTTTTTTTTTGAGGGGGGTGTCAGTTTGTAAACACAGCTGGTACTGGTGTTAAAAAATTTTAACAGTTGACATGAAATTAAAAAAAAAAATGTAAACATTATTGACAATACCTAAACGCACAACTATAACGTCATAAAAAAGGCAAACACAAAATAAACAATCCTGATTAAAGCAATCAGCCAGAACATAAAGCCTACACATCGACATGCGGTTCCATTACATTGCAGTCCGAGTTCAAATATTGACTTATGCATGTTTTTATGTTTTAATATTTAATTTATTTATACATTTCTCCAATATTTATACCAAGATTCTATGGGAATTTTTTTTTTCTTTCCCTGTACTTTTTTTTTTTTTTTTTTTTTTTTTTTTTTTTTTTTTTTTTTTTTTTTTTGGTTTTGTTTTTTTTTTTTTTCTTTTTTCCCTTTTCATTTTCAACAGTGACCGGTGGTTAGGGGTGCTTGTTAAGTTTCCAAGATAAAAAGAGCAGAAATTGTGTTTGACTAAAACATGAGTCTAGTTTCTCTTACAACTTCAACCTTTTTCTGATAAAATAACTGAACATGTTCCTGGAGATGTTAGTGATTCTCCTGAGCCGACGTACATTCTCTTCAACAATGCTCAAAGTCTGAGTGACCTTTCTGCTGTATTTAACCAGGGAATGATTAAAAAAAAAAAATTATATCTTTCGAGTCAAACTCTAATGGCCTGAGCTCGATTCAGTTGTTTCACAAAAAGTTAACGTGATGAGGTAAATTTGTACATTACAGTATTTATTTATTTATTTTTTTTCATAATGAGACTTTTATATGTTTGTAGCTTATTTTACAATCAGGAGTAGACGACTTTAAATCAGAGCATCAATTACTGTGTTCTACAAAAATTACATAATGTATGAAAGAGTCGGGATGAAATTGTAGAAAAAGAGTTTCAGAATATAAACTGGAAATAGGAATGGATGTGCTAACTTTTTCAGATGAACTATCTGAAGTATTTCACCTGAACATATTTGCTCTGTATTTTTGGCATAATGTTAGCATGGCAGTTTCGCCCCGATGATCAAAACAACTGAGTCTCCTTGTTTTTGTAATTACAGCGTCTTGAACTGATGGAATCCAGCGTCCTTAATCTAGATTATTACTGGATAATATAAATTAACTTTAATTTGTCAGAGCAGCCTCTTGGACCATCGCAGTGCAAAGTTTTAGCATCTTCTTACAGCTTGTCCTTCACAGACCGTGACGGGACAGTTAATAATTAACTCTCAGGCAAAGTTTTTGTCTCTCATTCTTCTTTTTTTGTTGTTTTTGTTGCACAGGAACAATGACTGGAGGTGGAAGAGTAATGAAAGGCAGGATGGGGTCTTCCATTGGCCAAGAGGTGTCCCAGGACGAGGTTAGTTCAAAACATGCAAACAAGTAAAGGTCACATTTTTCAACTGGCATTTAAAACAAGTAAAGACGGTAAAAATAAAAACCTAACTTTTGATTAGTTTGAATTATTTCTGATCCTGATCTTAAATCGAGTCCAGTTTCCTCTCCCTGAAGACCATGGCGATGACGGGGAAAATGTTGGGGGTTTTTGATAGAATTGGTTTAGTTGTTTTGAATCTAAAGAGAAATAAAGGCATAATGTTATCGCCATTTATTTGGCCTTCGTTTGCGTCAAAGTACACGCTGTTTATTTATAGTTTGAAAATATTGGCATTTAATTAAATCAGAAGCTGGCCGTTAAGAAACTCTTTTATTATTGACTTTCCATCTTGTTAAGCTGATAAGAAAAATGCATATCATGCATTATTCTATGCAAATTAAGATTTATTTTTATTTTTTATTTGTGTGTCATTTGCTTTTTTCCTGTCTCTATTACCATAAGAACGATATATTAGTAACATTGCGCTCTTTTCACTCGTCTCGAAGTTAAACAGTGTAAGCTTCGTAAACGAGTCCAACTGGGCAGCTTAAGTGCTCGTGCGATGCGTGTACCAAGTGTGTCCTCCATCACAACAAAACTTCATTGTCCATGTGTGTTTTTACAGCTCGACCGTATGGAGAGCAAGCTGAATGAGAAAGTGTCAAAGCTGCACGGCTGCCAGGAGAGACGGCTGCAGTTGGAGGAGAACGTCCAGCGCCTGCAGCCTCAGCTCAGAGAGATGAAGAACACTCTGGAAAAATACGCAAACAGCATGAGCGTACGACACTTTATGCACCGTTTGCCTCCTTATTTATGCTTCATTTATGCTTCAAATGATATCAGTTGCCTATATCCAGGCTTAGAAATGAGCAGTTTTTACCTAATTAAAGAAGTTTGCTCAGTTTTTTTTTTTTTTTTCTCCTCCCCCTCCTTCTTCCCTCAGAGTCTGGCTGACCAGGAGACTCACTTGAAACTTCAGATTAAGGAGCTTGAAGCCAACGTGCTGGCAGCTGCCCCAGACAAAGCCAAGCAGAAACAGATGGAGAAGAGCCTGGAGGCATTCAAGAAGGGTAGGAACTTGCATAAACTGTAAAGAGAGGTGCTAATTGTTTTATGTCATTATAGCCTTCCTCATGTCAGATTAAGACTTAACTTCTGGAAAAATACACTCTACCCTTTTAGTATATCTTCAATACAGAGTAGATTTTAATTTAAATGGATTGCCTTAAGTTTTAATGCCAAAATGTTTAATTTCTTTATTTGACTATCCCCCCCTCCCCCCCCTCTCTTTATTAGACTTTGAGTCAGCATCCAGTAAGGCCAGGAAGGTGGAAAACGAGGTGAAAAGACTCCACAACTTGATTGTTGACATCAACAGCCACAAGCTGAAGGCTCAGCAGGATAAGCTTGACAAGATCAACAAAGAGCTGGACGACTGCTCCTCCGTCATCACCAAGGCCAAAGTGGCCATAAAGACAGCTGATCGGTAAGGGAAGCGTACCCGTCCTCACTGTGGAAATATTAAGAGATGAAATAGTCCGGCTTCTCCCTGCTGGCACTAATGTTGGGTTTTCTTTGAGGTTGCTGATGTCAGTTCTGGTTTTCTGTGTAAAGACTGTAATACGCGTCAACTCATTTGTTTAATGCAACAATCAAGTGCAACAAATATGCATGTACCATGAAAGGAAAAAAAAAAAAAGATTAGTTGTAGGGTCTACAAGAGAGGGATTACCAAAGTAGAGATTCACCGATATGAACATTTTGGTAAATTTACGTTATTAAAATCCCTGTTTTGGCTGATAGCCATTATAAATATAATTTCTCTACTCTTTTAACACTGAAAATGTACTACACTACTAACATTTCTTCTCTGCTTTATTTAAGCACCCCACCTTCCTGTGCTGCATCACTATTTACTTGCCTCAACAAATACAACATGGCTGCCAGACTTCCTTTCCCAAAAACATGATCCAAACAGCAACATGATGGAAACTAACATTGTTTATTAATGTCGCCCCTGTGGGACCAATATGTGAAAAAATGACTAACATCAGCCGATGTTAATGCAGATATATTGTGCATCAGTACATCAAAGTATGACTGCCTAACCATCCATCCAACCATTTTCATCACCCTTGTCCCTTAGTGGGGTCAGGAGGGCTGCTGGTGCCTCTCCAGCCACGTTCCGGGTGAGGCGGGGTCACCCTGGACAGGTCGCCAGTCTGTCGCAGGGCAACACAGAGACAAACAGGACAAACAACCCTACTGACTGAAGTCCAGACGATTTGATGGGTTTTCTGGAAAAACGTTTCAGTTTACTTCATCTTTTAATGACTTCCACACTGAAGAGGGTTATAAAGACCTGGTTGCTCTTATGTCTAGATATAGAAAGCTGCTCCTGGTGGTGATTTATTTTTTTCCCGCACATAGAATTTAACCTTGGTAAAATAGAAGTTATTCACGGAGAACCTCAGGCTTTAAGAGACCTCCTAAAGTGACAAAATGTTAGGAACAGTCAGGACTTTTAGTGAGTCTTAAAGATGCAGTAGGTAACTTTTAAACTTTTAAGATATACAAATCTGCACCACACAAGTTCACGTTCCTGTGTGCTTCAAAAATGTCCTGCCTGAGACGTTGCCTCGTCTAGCAGACGTTGCTCAAAGGTTTGATGCCGTGTGCCCTTTAATTCGGTTTTGCAAAGTTTCATCATCAAGACAAGCGTTACTTCATCCAGTCTAGATTCTATGATTGGTTCATTTCTAACTGCTTATTCGCTATTTTTTTTATTTTGTGTATCAAACCTATCACAGTCTAAACTAGATATAATATATTTATCTAAGATAGAATGTGGTCTGATATTTACTTTAGTCTAAGACGGTGTAATTTGTAATGTAGGATGATTTTATTTTTATTTATTTATTTATTTTCTTGGCAACACTCCTTACCAGTTCGGCGGTGGGTTGTAATGAATGCTCCATTAAAGTTAAACTAACCCCCAAATCCACTTTTGTACTTGCTGACAAACTGTCTAAATAGGTAATTTATCATTCTATCGTTACGTTTCTGTACGAATTTGTTCAGTTCGGCATTATTATTTCTTCAATACCATCTCACTGCTGGCCTCTTTCGGTCGGACGGCGCTCAGGCGGTTGAGTTTTCCTACCGGTTGCAGCAGTATGGCTTGGTAAAACTTCGCTTGGATATAAAAGCAAACATATACAACGTTGAAGTGAGCAGCATCTAATCAGAGTAATACAAAAGCCTTCCTGTCTGAAGGCCAATGAAATGATTGTCACCGATCTGCTTTAGCTGTTGCTGTCGACACCACTGGAGAAACGTCTAAATCCTCTTCCGTTTGTCTTCCAGAAACCTGAAGAAGTGTGAGGAGAGCATTGCTCGTGTGCAAGCGGAACTGGAAGAGAACGAGAAGTTGATGGCTGAGCTCACAGAGCAGCTGAAGAAACTAGAAGATGAGGCGGGGGAGATCATGAAAGCCTGTCACGAGGCAGAGGTTGCTGCTCGCCGTTTATGTTATTCGTATTAGAACATCTTGAATCTGCTGGGCGGGGGAGTGTTTTTCTCAGGGGACATCCTTAGCATCAATAAAGCTGATTTACTCCTGCTTTGGTTCTGGTAATGTAGGCCACTCTGCCTGAGGTGCAGGAGCAGTACCAGAACGTTTCCAAGGAGATCAAGGCCCTGCAGCAGCAGGAGCACGCGCTGCAAGAAGAGTCGCTCAACGTTCGGCTGACCATCGAGCAGATAGACGCCGCCATCACAAAGCACAACGGCAAGATCAAGTACTGGCAGGATGAGGTGAGTCACATGACTCTAAACCAGAACACAGCTGGGGAACAACCAGGCTCCCTGAGCTTTCTTGTCTTCAGTAATGCCTGTTTTTTGTCTTCCAGAGCACCAAGCTGTCCCTTCACACCATTGAGGGCCAGCAGGCAGAGGAACTCCGTGTCTTTCCTCCTGCTGAGCTGGAAGCCATCTCGGACCCAAACATCCTGGTGAACAAGATCAGCATGCTGGAGAGCCAGTGTAGTCAAATGAAGCCCAATCTAGGAGCCATTGCAGAGTTCAAGAAGAAGGTACGCACAAACACTACAAGGTGTCCTGGTGGTCGCCGTTGGTAGGGATGAAGGAGGACTCGTTCTCATTCACTGCTGCCCCGAGAGAAAATGTATTTCTAGGGTCTCTTCCTGCTTGAAAAGTCTTAAATTCATGTAACTAGAGTTATAAGTCTTAAATTTATAAGTTGGTTTCAAATACATTAATCACAGGTCTTAAAATTTTGCTCGTACGTGTATTTTTTGTTTTTTACACTTTGCTTTGCTTTTCTGTCTGGCAAAAGCTTATTGCTCATTTATGCTAGCTGCTAATTTAGCTCTGCTAGCTAGCTTTTTGTGTCTCAACACACGGGAGCGACGGTGACAGGTTAATGTTGGAACCCGGCACGCCGACAAAAGTTGCGCATTTTTAAATGTTTGTGTCGCTTAGTGAAATTTTTCACAAGCGCAAAATTTCACAAGCATTAAAACGACTGGAGAAGTGGACATTTATCACCAGTTGACCAGACGTAGTACCTTTTTTTTTTCTTCCCCCCATACCAAAAGTTTCCCAAATTCAGAAAACCTGGCGCTAATAGGCAGACTTTGCTTTACATCGGCATAAGATAAACGCGCGTCATCTCCGACGCTTTGTGTCTTCAGGAGGAGCTGTACCTGCAGCGCGTCGCCCAGTTGGATGAGATCACAGCGGATAGAGACAGGTTCAAGCACGCCTACGAGGACCTCCGTAAACAGCGGCTCAACGAGTTCATGACTGGGTTCAACATGATCACCAACAAGCTGAAGGAGAACTACCAGATGCTGACACTAGGTGGGGACGCAGAGCTGGAGCTGGTGGACAGCTTGGATCCGTTCTCTGAGGGAATCATGTTCAGGTAAGGGAGGATTTAAAAAAAAACACGACAAAAAGCAGTCAAGACGTTATTGGTGCATGCTGGGATTTATATGTGACGTTACAGCTCCATGTTTGTTATTTATTTTACGTATTCTTTCGTTTTTATTTGTTTTAGTGTTCGTCCACCAAAGAAAAGTTGGAAGAAGATCTTTAACCTGTCGGGAGGGGAGAAGACCCTCAGCTCTCTGGCTCTGGTGTTTGCTCTGCATCACTACAAGCCCACGCCGCTCTACTTCATGGACGAGATCGATGCCGCTCTGGACTTCAAGAACGTCTCCATCGTTGCCTGTTATATTTATGTGAGCACCATCAGGCTGCTTGTTTACTTTAACATTTTTAAAAGCTTTTACGATTTGTTGTTGATGGTCGCATCATAACTTTTTCTTTTTGTGACAACAATGTCATTGTGTGACTGCAGCAGGACGATCCTTGAGCTTTAAAGTGCATAGAGAGAATCTCCTCTGCACTAAGAAATTATTCAACAGTAACTTTGCATGCTTAAATAATTCATTTTTCTTTTTGCAGGAACAGACAAAGAACGCTCAGTTCATCATCATCTCCTTGAGGAACAACATGTTTGAGATCGCGGATCGTCTCATCGGCATCTATAAAACACACAACACGACCAAAAGTGTTGGAATCAATCCCAAAACAATTGTGTTCAGAGAACATGATGCCATCACGGCATAAAAAACCAACTTTGTTCTTATCTTTTAATGTTCTTTCATAAACCATGTAAATATTTGTACTGTCCTCTCCAATAAAGTGCTGCTATTTCTTTAATCTGAAAAATAAAAAGTTTTTTCATATACTTCTTTGTGAAATTATTCTTAAACAAAATAGAAGAACTTGTACGAACAAATTTCCAGCTCTTTCAATCATTTTCAGGGGAAAATGTCCATTTAGCTTCATTTTAATATTTTACCAGTAATGTGAATGCTCTTTACAGTATTGGCTAAATGCTCTTAACATTTCCAGCCATCATGATTTACAATAAACTGAAATGTTAAAAGGCAAAAAGATATTTTGACCTCTTAAAATCTGATTCTGATAACATAATAACTTAGCACTGGTTTGACAGATTCAGAGCAGCTTTTGCTATGCAATAAGTTTTGTTGTTTTTCTTGTGATGACGCCTCAAAATTTGAGAAAAATCCCAAACTTCAGCTCCCTTTAAGGGCTGGAAGTCAGAAATCCATTGGTAGAATATCATTTTTAACTAAGTCAATTGTTCAGTGTGTAGGAACTCAAACTAAAATGCAGAACATGCCACCACTGTAAAGCAGATATGTGGATCTTTATAAATCACAGTGGAAGGGGGAAGCAATATCTAGGAAGCTGCTGCAGCTATAAAATGTTAATATAGTTACTGTCAGGTTCAATTTCTAAAAAAAAAAAAAAAAAAATCCAAAAAATGAATGAATGGAGATTGATTGCAACAATTACTTTAACCGTCTTTGGTTTATTTTTCTTAACCTGTAAAGATGTCTATATTGGTCTGAAGGTGTCATTTATGAACTTGCACTAGCTGTCCAGTAGGTGGCAGCACATGGCGTGACAGTCTGAAGTCTGATTTCACAGTTTAATGGAAGCTGTAAAGATGTAATTCTGCACATTTTATTGCATTAGTTATCGAATATTTAAAATGCCCATAGAAAACAAAAACTACAGGTTACAACAGATTTTTTACAGTTTACATTTATTTTGTTTCAGAGGGCTGTATGCTGTGGTTTTGACACTTTGCATCAAACCAACATGGTAAATAAGGCGCCATGATGGACTTTGTTCTGAGGCAGATTTTCGAGATGCACCATATCCTTTAAAAAAAAAAAAAAGTGCTGGTCCTGGAGGAAATGGGAAGGCAGGACAATTAAAGGCACAGATTGGGAGTTTCTCCTTATGCAACACATTCCTCCATTAATTGTTGTAAACAGTCTAGTGTGGCATGTTCCACATGCAACGTGTCCCACAATGTCGTGGAAAAATCTGATGCAAGTTTCCGCATATTTTATTATGAGCGGAAGTAATGTAATAATAAAAAGAAAGCAACACTTCTCAAAAATGAATATTGTTACATAATGTGTGATTATAGAGTGAAACACTCAGGAAATGAACAAAAAAATCCTCCTGCACATCTGCTGCTGCAGCATTTCTCCTCTGATTGTCTTCATCTCCTAAGTGTGCTGACAGGAAATGAGCAGAAGACGTTCTGGCTTAATTAAATTCCTGTTTTGCTGAAAAGACAAAAAGAATCAACTTGTTGCTGTTTAGGCTGGACACAGCGTAGTTTTGGTTTTTAAATGTTGAAACTTCATTTCAATGCAAAATCGTAGCTAGCAGGTGTTTAGAAAGTAACAAAAGGCTGTTTTGGTTTTTCGGAACGGGGAAATGAGACTGCTCCACGTTCAGACAGTTTGGTTTCCAGTTCGGCCTTCCTCAGCGAGACGTTGACGTTTTAAATAAAGCAGCCACCTGCTGAACGACTCGGTCTCTGAACACAGACAGCTGCGAGCTCCACCTCTGCACTGCAGCCCCCATCTCTGCACACTCAGCCTCCATTGTGTCCCACACGGACGTGACGAGGCTGCCGCTCAGACTCTGGGCCAGCTGACTGAGGCGGGAAAGGAGGGAGAACCCGAGCGACGCGCCTCCGACGGGGTTGACCCACAACGCCGCCAGCAGCAGCAGCAGCAGCAGGCCCAGCAGAGCTACGGAAGCTGTGGGCTGCAGCCGGCGCCACCTGTCCCAGGCCGCCGTGACAGGCGGGCCTGCCTCTGCTTCGGTCTCCGTGCCGACGCCACCGTCGCATCTGGTGCAGCAGCACAGCTTGGGAACCGGCGCCTGCTCCAGGCTGCTGATGGTCACCGCGGGCCAGTTCTGCTGCAGGTAGGCCGCTGCGCGCGGCGTCACCGACAGGTTGATCCCGGAGGGCAGCGGGGTTCTGATGAACTTCTCCACCCGATCTCTGAACTGATGGACTTTCTCCAAAAACACCAGGGGGGAGTCTTCCTCCTCCACAGACGACCCCAGAGACACCAGGTCCAACTGCTCCTCCTGAGATCAGCCAACCAATGACAGCAACACGAAACCATTAAAAACAAAAAATAAAATAAAAAATGGATGATTTGATTTTCATGTTTTGACTCTAACACTTCTTGGCAGCCCTCATACATCTCTCATTGCATTTTCCTATTCATTGGCAAATAAACATTATTTTTATTCATTTTCAATTGTTGTCTCAACAATATTGTATTTAAAAATCAGTGTGATTTTATTTTATAGTTTTTGATCTTTAATATTTCATGTATTTAAAAAGCCACTTTTAATCATCCATCCATCCTCTTCCTCTTAATCGGGGTCGGACTTTTAATCATGTTCTATTTAATTTTTATTGTGTGTTTGTCAAATGTTCTGTAGAGTGAAGCATCACTTCACTGTCACCAAATCTACCTAATGGTATAAGTGAAGTTGATTGATTAATACAACACTGAAAATGTAATTTGATTGTTTATTATCTTTCACAAACTCAGTGGTAAATAACTAAGATGGCTAAATGGAACTGAATTTAAGATATATATATATATAT
>CAEGAE010011030.1:0-22244 GCA_903067095.1 Girardinus metallicus
GTACCCCGCCTCTCACCCGGAACGTAGCTGGAGATGGGCACCAGCAAACCCTCCCGACCCCATTAAGGGACAAGGGTGAACAGAAAATGGATGGATGGACTTAAGAGAAATTTTACTTTTTGATTTAACACTTTGAAGTTGGGCCTCTGTTTCTGTAAGAAACTCCTGTTGTTTCTGAAGCTCCACCTCCAGAAAGTCATCCCAACATGACTCCCCTATTAACCCTTTAACAACATTTTTACCAGCAGCTCTGAGCAGTATTTCCTATAATGAGCTCAGCAGTTCCACCAGCTGTTTGCTAATTGCAGCTGGCTAGTCTGAAGGAGCTGAGTGAGGGAGGAGCTGTTCTGTGAGGCTGAAGCTTGGTAGTTTGGAAACTGCAGCTCTGAGGAGGAGCTTTGTCCTCGAAGGTGGAACTAGGCTGAATGGTTGCCATGGAGATTAAAGGATTTCTCAAAAATGCATGAAAGAATCAAAGCAAAACTCCAGATTTGTTTCTGATGAGTAAAGGACATCGAAACATGATGTAAAGTTCAAAAAAGTGGATTTTTGTTTTGCACTTACAAACCTGAGTTTCATCAGGTAAGGAGGAGTGGACCAAAACTCCAGCAAACTATTGTGCAACCATTTGAAATCTTTGTGCCTGTAAAACAACTTAATGATACCTTTAAACAAGTGGCAGCGACACTGAGCATTGCCTTTCCTTCTGATTAAAGAAGTTGCAAAGAATTTAAAGGGTCTCGCCTCGGGGCAAAAATACTTTTCTTGTCTGCCCTTTAAGTTTAACTAAGCATCAGCTGCCCCAAACACGACATACCTTATCCTCAAATGTGGTAATGATGAGAATTTGCTGAAAAAAATTTCCATTTATAGTTCACTGAGAAATTCATCAGTATGTTTGGAGTGGTATTAAAAAGATAAGGTGGAGGAAGTCACATCTGGGGATTAAAGCTAATTACTCGGTAATCTGACCTGTGGTAATTTAGACATCTTCTTCTGGATGAAAGAGACGCATAAACAGGTCGACTTCAGGCATCAGTAAATGTGCTTTGATTACTTTGAGCAGAGCTCCGAGAAAAACTAGCAACAAAACAACAGAGACAATAGAAAAAGGCAAAATAAAACTGAAATCTGATGTAAAACATTTTTGGATTAGCTGATTAAAAAATTTCAGTGCTGATTTAAAAGCATTAAAAACTATTCAAAAAGATTTGAATAATTTATTTAGATGAGTTAAATCATAATGAAGACACAATCATTGATTTTATAGTAAATTGTTTATGAAATTCACAGCTTTATGCATAATATAGCACCATCATGCCCGTTTGTCACTTTGTTTTATCTGCTAAGTATACCTCCAGCTAACTTTGTGCACCTCAGCATGAAAAAATGAGCACAGCCATTATCATATCTCAGAGACCTGCACAGATACACTGCATGGCACTGTGTGAAATGGTGAATGAAATTATTACAGCCACGTGAGACCAGCCTTCCTGCTTGCACCATTTGGAAGACACTAACAGCTCACAAGAGGAAACTGACCTGATCAATCCTCTTTCATAGCTCTCCCATTTTCATTCATCCTCTGTTCAAATTTCAGGTCTTACTACATATCTGCTGCTTTCCAGCTAAATCCTCAGCAGAAAAAAGAAAGAGAGAGAAGACTCACAAGCATCACTTGTGATTACTTCAGCAGTAGTAATGCTGCTCAGCATTAAAAATATGCAGCAAAACAAATTATATGCATTTGTGTTAATGTCTACACCGAGGCAAAAGCACTAAACTGAGTGTGCTGTCAGGGCGCGTTATTCAGCATGGTGGTAAATTTGCCACAGTTGCCTGGAGGAGTCGGGGGCGGGGAGGGTATGATAGACGGATGGGGCAGAGGAGCGGAGAAAATGAAACATCAGGCAGAGAGACTGGAAATTCACAGACCAGGTCGCAGGCTGACCTCTGTGTACCTGATGATGAGGACAGATGTCTCTCAGGCTCCGTCTGTCATGTCACCCCGTCCACCTCTGCGTCCCCTGCTGTGTTTTGCTGCGTTTTGCTGCGTTTTGCTGCGTTATGCTGTGATTGCTCTGTCTCTATAAGTTATTTGACTTTGGTCTTCCTCCTTCATTCTGATGGCATAATACCTGGAGGGGGCAGGGTGTCTGCTTTTAGATTTGTTTGGTAGGAGCGTTTGCCTTATTACTTTATGCTTAAAGTAACAAGGACACATTGGAAATTAAGTCAGTCTAAAGTTTACTAACAATTAACTTAAACATAACTTCTATACATATAGAAAAACTTAGTTAAACTGGGTGATTAATATTTTTTTAACTGCTGAAACATTTTCCAAGAACCAGGTTAGTTTCTGGGTCTTTTCATAGCATTCTACATTTCATGGCTGAATTGAGGAACTGGAACCAAAAAGAGAAACAGGCCTGAAACAATGTAAGAAAATAAATGCAGGTACTCAAGAAGCAAAACATTAACAAAAATAACACAGCAACACTTACTGGACAAAGAAATGAACAGCAAACCTAAATCGCACAAATGAAACTAATGAGGATGAAAATAAAACAATCCTGATAGAAAACAGGAATAATTCAAAAGGGAAAAACAAAAACCAGGGAGAAAGAATAAACTATGAATCTAGACGTGAACCAGCATAATAAAACCCGATGAGCAAATAGTAAAAGAAACTGACAGAATATGAAAAGACTTAAACTAACACACCAACAGAAACAACCTAGAGAAACTATTCAGGGAAGGGAAACAATAGAATAATTTATAAAACAGACCCACCACAAAGAACTGATAGAGTAAAAAATAACCTCACATAGCCCATAACAAAAACCAGAAAATAACTCAAGCACCGAAGAATTAGGACAAAATATGTCAACGTTACTTGAGTTTAGAAAGATTTTTTTACTCTTTGTCTCATAGTAACCACTGACAAAAAATACAAAGTTATGGCTTTCAAAAACTCGGGTTTTATCCTGATTGACATTTCCCTACTGTCACAAATGTAAATGAATTTGGAAGTCTGCCTATAAAATGTACTTAAAGTTAATTGAAATTTCCCCCTTTTGGAATTTTAGTTTTGGTTTAGAGTGAAGAAGCTTGGAATTACTCATCATTGCTTTTACTTCAATGAGCGGGGCCTTTTTTCCTCACTCCCTGTCCTCCTGTCGCAGATCTACAAGAAGCTTAAAAGCTTATACATTTTCACTTTAACTTTTCTGATTAAATCTGAAATAAAGACTATTCTGTGGCTGCACAGTGCTGCAGTTGGTAGCACTGTTGCCTTGAAACAAGAAGGTCCTGGGTTTGATTCCCAGCCCGGGGTCTTTCTGCATGGAGTTAGCATGTTCTCCCTGTGCATGCGTGGGTTCTCCCCAGGTGCTCCGGCTTCCTCCCACAATCCAAAAACATGACTGTCAGGTTAATTGGTCTCTCTAAAATTCTCCGTAGGTGTGAGTTTGTGTGTGTGCATGGTTGTGTGTCCTGTCTGTCTCTGTGTTGCCCTGCGACAGACTGGCGGCCCGTCCAGGGTGACCCCGCCTCTCACCCGAAACGTTAGCTGGAGAGGCACCAGCACCTCCCAACCCCACTAGGGATGAGGGTGCTAGAAAATGGGTGGATGGATAAAGACTTTTCTGGTCAAATTTTTATGTTTTTTTTTAAGTGGTTTTATTTCCTACCCACATGCTGGGGCAAACTGTCGAACAGCTGTATATTATGGCGGAAAAAGACAAAAAATTTAAATTTTTTATTCTTTAATTTGAACCAAACCTTTGCCACCACAGGAGCTGTAATCATCTGTTTTAAAGAGAAACAAAACAAAACTATTTTTAACAGCCTAAAATATGCCTTGTGATGCCAAAATAAACAACATGCTGTAGACATGCTACCAGCTATGCTTATGGCTAAATTTTAACCTAAATTTAGCTAGTGTCTATCTTAGATTCTTGTATAAAGCTTTCTCTGTACATATGTTTACAACACATTACAGCACATCCACATTTCTTACATAGTACTTCTATATTTTGTGTATCTCTACTAAAATCATCTGCAAGTTTGTAGCAACATGACTCTTCCTACTGCTACCAGCCTCATATTTTAGTAGAACTTGGCCAATGAGTGGTAAATCCTTTTGCATTCAATGTTCCCTATATAAGATGCTTTACACTTCCTTAATTAAATGTATTTGTTCTGATACAAAAGCACACATTCTTACTTTTGTATAATATTTTAACAAAAATTTTAAATACAAAGGAATAAAGCATTGCAACCAAATCTACCGAACAGACTCTTAATAATAATTTATTATTATATAAATTATATATATGATGCTGGGTGAAGAGTTTTTTCTCTCTCTCTCTTGGTGTGTGCTGCTCGTTGTGCTGCTGTTTGTAGCTCTGGCCCTTATAATGAAGAATGGCTTCATCACTTCTGCTACCATACTTTAATTCAACAGCCATGACTCTACCAGACTCCTCACAAACATAGGCTGATGGAAGAGTGGGACATGGTCCATATAGCTCCAAATAGTTTCACCTGCATTCTTTTATTCTGTTAAAAAACCTAATGGAGATTTTTCATTTCACTATGCTGAAACTATGGAGGAAAAGCCTAATTTAGATGGAAAATCCTAAACATCAAACCTGTAACACTGGCATGCAGTGCAGAGACCTTTGGAGGGGCAGGGGCTCAAAGTTAAAAAAGGGCACATTGAACAAGATCTTAAAACACCGTACAACAACATAGCAACAACCCATATTAATCAAGAATTTAATTTGACTAATTAAGCCCTAATAATATCTATTTAACCTCTAGAGCAACTTGGCTGCCGACTACTCTATAGATCAAAAAAGCTCAAAGAGGTTAACTCTAATTTTTTGTTGTTAGCACCTCTGAGATCTACGAATTGTAAGACTGGGATATCAAGGAAAGAAAACTCAGTAGCTGCTGGAAGGGGCCCTTCAGTATTTTCTCTGATGTTTATTTTGTGAACTCTAGATGCTTTGGGCAGAATCTTCCTTTAGCACTTGAGGTTCTGCAGTAACTTCTATTTACAGCTGCTCACCTCCAGCCCAGATCCCGTCAGCAGCAGCTTTAACCCGCCTGGTAGGAACGTTAAGGAGAAGCAGAGCGAACAGTCAGCAGGTGGTACCGGGTGGCACCGGGTGGTACTGGGTGGTACCGGGGCTTTGAGCTGCATCGCGTAACTCGTGGTGACAGTCGCAGTACCCTGTCTTATATCAGGATGTCTGATATAAAGACAGACATTCTTTATATCTGTCGGTGGGACCAACTCAGACTGCCTGGAGTGAACTGGGCATTTAGCAGCCTGATTAAGTTAAAGTCAGAAGTTTTCTCTGCTGGCGAAGCATTTCTGTGTTCTGGGACGAGGCTGGTTTTTTCCCGCTATTGCGAGGACAATTACGAAAATATAAATAGAAACAGTTTTTCTAACATCAGCATCAAACCTACGTTTTTTATTCACAAACCAGTGTATAAAAAAATTTTTTTTTTATACAGATCCCCCCCACCTACTCCTTACCATGGACCCGGTGTCTGAACAACATGGAGGCTCTGAGCATCATTAATAGACAGAGGGCAGCCAGACTAGTTCATTTTTGCTAAATTATTATGTTTAGCTAAATATTATTACTGAGGAGCACAAGCAGGCCTTCTGACATACAGATTTTAAAAAATTAAAAATTAAAAAAAGTTTTTTTTGAAAAGAAAAAAAATTAAAGCCGCAAGCGCGTTGGAGGCCCTCGCAGCAAAGCGCGCCGAAGGCCTTGTGGTGACCGCCAGGGTTCCATCAACGCCATGCACTCGCCACCGCTCTCGCGCAGTCCCCGCAGCCGTCGGCCAGGTGACACACACCGACGTCTTCCTCAGCGCTCCCTCACAAGGCACAAGCACAGTAGAACTGAATTGCAATTTCATGCTGGTGGTCTTTGGACCATTTGTGGTAAAAGGGCACCCTCTAGTGGGCAAAAAACACAACATCAATAAATAACACACAATGGCAGCTTTGATTCAAAATCCCCAACTTCCTGTTGGGTTTGTACCATGGCTCCAAGAGACGTTTTTGTAGGTCCTGACCAGCTACATATGTATACCAAGTTTCATAATTCTGGAATAAAGCATGGCTGGGGGCTGATTTTTTAAAATATTCTAGGGGGCTCTGTGGAGGAATTAGGCCACACCCACCAAATGTTGCACTGGATTCCTGTCGGAGGTTGGCCAAGGATTGATCTAAGTGAGTATGGTGCAGTTGGGCTGAAACATATGGAATCTGGAGCCAAAACGTATGGCAGTGGCGTGACCTGTGACTTGGCTGTGCCCAACAGCCACGCCCTCCAAATATTGGACTGCAGTCCTGTCGAGGGGTGAACAAGGATCGATCTGTGTGAGTTCGGTGTAGCTGAACTAATGCGGGGAAGTTATTCCACCTTGATGTGTCATGGCAAATGGCAATATTTGAGGTTTGGCCACGCTCACATACTTTGACATAGAAAAATTCCTTTGATAACTTTTGACCCTCAATGCCTCAACACTGAGCTGACTGAGTTTGAAGCCTGGATCTGTAAAGCTCTAGGACGAGTTCGCTCAGATACGACATCAATGAAATTGACAAAATTGCCACTTTGACCCAAAATGGCCAACTTCCTGTTGGGATTGGACCATGGTTCCAAGAGACTTTTTTGTAGGTCCTGTCAAGGTACACATGTGTACCAAGGCTCATAATTGTGGGATAAAGCATGGCTGGGGGCTGATTTTTTTCAAATATTCTAGGGGGCGCTGTGGAGGAAGTAGGCCACGCCCACCAAATATTGCACTGGACTCCTGTCGGGGAGTTTTGTGCAGCTGGGCTGAAACATGTCGAATCTAGAGCCAAACGTATGCCAACTGCGTTGCCTGCGACTTGGACGTGCCACCACGGCTATGACTTCCACTGAAAACACTTGGCGCTTTAAAGCAAGTGAGACCAACTTGTTATCTGTCATCTGACACAAGATCATCTTGATTAGATAAAGAGAGCCAGAGATGGACCTTTCCAAGTAAAAAATGTCACTTCCTGTTTTGAGGGGGGGGGGCTTTGATGACGTCAGATTATGACGACATACGATCGTCAGGCATCCAACCAGGATCCCTCATGCCGAGTTTGGTGCCAATTGACCTTTTTATGTGAAAGTTATAGGATTTTGTTTGTTTCGGCGAGTACGCTAAGTTCGCCGCCCCGCCATGCCCCTGAACATATATGATAACTTTTTTGATAACTTTTAAAGCCCTATGCCTTTACAGCATTCTGACCAAGAATCAAGCCGATAGCTCAAAAACTCAAGGAGGAGTTCGTTAAAGTTTGACGTGAGCAAAAGTGAAAAATGGCCAAAATTTGACCTTTGACCCAAAATGGCTTCCTCCCTGTAAATTTTAGAGGGTACTTCCAAGAGACTCTTTTTTTTGATTCGGGGGCATCTACTTACGTACCGAGTTTCAGATCTCTACAACCTACAGTTTCTCCCAACTCACCTTAGGGGGCGCTGTAGAGCAGTTTGGCCACGCCCACTTGCGATTCCACCGGAATCCGAAAATTTTACTTGGGGGACAATTTTGGGTCAAGTTTGGTGAGTTTTTGAATCTGTTAAGGGCCCCAAATCGCAGCGCAAAGTGACGGAAACATTGCAATTATATTAGGCCTTCGCCAGCGTTTTGTTGCTCGGGCCTAAAAAACTCAAACAGGGCACTAGGGGCATCTTCATCCCCCCCCTGCACGTGCCTGCTGGCATGTGACAGTTTGGCAAGGAAACCAGTGCTGGAAAAAAACATATCTGTAGATTTTCCATTGACCAAATAATTGAGCAACTTGGGACTATGAAAATAAACTTGCTTGATAGAAACATACCAATTAAAAAAAACACAATGTTTTTCTATAAAACGTTTTTGTGCTAGGATGAAGTGCTTTTTCTGTGAGGATTTGTTTTTATTTTCTGTTAATTACTTAATGTGTTATCTAAGCCAGATGCAATCCAGGAATGTTGGAACTTTGCTAAAAATCTTAAAACAGTCTTTTTAATGGTAACAATTTGGTGTGAAGTGAACATACAAATTAGAATAATATAACTAAATTAAAACTAAATTACTGCGACAGACTGGTGACCTGTCCAGGGTGTACCCCGCCTCTTACCCGGAACGTAGCTGGAGATAGGCACCAGCAACCCTCCCGACACCATTAAGGGACAAGGGTGAACAGAAAATGGATGGATGGATAAAACTAAATTATAACTGTTATAAAAACACAAATCCTAAGAAAGCAAAACTGAAAATGCAAAATAGTTAAGAGTTTCTAAAATATTTTGAAGTATCTCTAACTAGAATATTAAGAATAAAATAACTGTTACATAGCTACAGAAGGACATGTGTTCAAACAGACATACTATGTATTCTTACTGTCATTAAAAATAATTGTCTGAAAACCATCAGGTGAGGTAACACACCTGTATGGTATATTGAGAGCAGACAGCAGTCCCATGACTGATGAGCTGCTGTCTAATTTGGTGTGGCATTAAAATGTTTTAATGAGAATCATACAGTGGCATAGAGATGTGTAGCCATAACTACAGCCACATGCTGTAGTTATGGCCATATTTCTTCATGTGAAGAAATATGGCCTGGAGAGTAATTATTATTTCTTTCCTAGTGGATTTTCTTTTTTCAAAAATTTGGATTTTATTTGCAATGGTGCCTCTTTTCAGCAAAAAAAGAGAAGCTATTAACCTAAAACCAGTAATGTATTGCTGTACTTTATCTCAAACAGGGATTCATCATTACTCAGTCGGTGCTGAAGCATCGGCAGCGACAGTCTCAGAGTCATTCATTAAGCTTGCAGAGGAACAGATGACACCATATTGGAGATTTTAAAAATTTAATGTTTTACATCTCTAACAAAGTCAGCCAGAGGTCAGCTGTGTTTGTTTTCCAACCTTGCTGTTCCATATGCAATAAGAAATTTATTTTTTGTCAGTTTTAGTTAAGTGTGTTAAACATTTAGCAAGAGGTAAATATTTGAAACACTGCAGCATGCAGATACATGACGTCACAGCAGACATTTTCCATCAGTTGCTCATGTTTACAACTTATTAATAAGATCACACCTAGCTTCAGTGGCTTCTAATAATAATCATGTTATAGCCCAATAAAGTGTTGTCGATACTTTCAGTGGTTTTAAAAATATGGTTTAAAATAAATTTGACTTCATACTTTCATGGCTTGAAATTGGGCCATTGTCTCTTTAAGAAGCTCCTGCTCTTTCCAACACTCTCCCTTCAGAATATCATCACAACAATGCTTCTCATTATGCCGTTTACAACAGTTTTTAAGAGCATTGGAGTGGAAAGTAATTTCAGTAGGAACCATATGATTGCTAATTACTGCTGCCACTAGTCAAAAGGAGTTGCGGGGGGAAGGATGCTTTGTTAGGGGAAAATTCGGACGGAGACTGATCATCCAAGGAGAAGCTTTGTGGTAACAAGTGTTTAGGAACCCCCAAATTCAAGGCTTTATCACATGCATTAAAAAAATCCAAGCAGCACTCCAAGTTTGTTTTTGATGAGGTAATAATATGATAACATGCTATAAAGTTCAGAAAAGTCGATTTTACATAACATCCCCTTTAATAAACACATTAATAACCACCTTTGTTAGTGGCCGTCTGCAGCATCGACTAAAGGGTCTAACAGACATTCAGCATCACATTGAACATGCAGCATCAGAATCACACAGTCATGTTTCTGAATAAGGATAAAAACTTGAGGAGAAACTCCCCGTCCTGGAAAGGCTGATCAACCAAAGTTTGTTCTGAACTAAAGGACTGGACTTTGATCTGCAGTGCTACACTAGTACCCTAAAGTTTTATTAATATGTTATTATACACAATAAAAGTTTACTCAGGAGAGTGAATATGATTAGCAGCTCTTTTTGACTAGTTCCAAAAAGTACATCTTATATTATTGAAAGCGATAAAAAAGCATTGCTTGCACTATTGGTAATTGTTTGATTTCCCCCTGCTTAGCTACTTTGGTTATGAATTAAATGTACAAAGAAAGATCACTAACGCAATACTCATTTGCTAAAACTGTCAAGAGTTGCTGAAAAGTAATTTTGTATCAATGCTATATGTAATGTATTCCATATCAAAGCTTTTTATATAACTTTAAACACTACCTTGCCAGACCTAATCAGTAATGTTTTTTCTTCCTTTTTTGCACTAAAATTACACCATGGAGCTTAGTGATTAAAGAAATAGCTTGACCTCATCTACATTGTATCTAACATTTCATGTTACAATTAGGTTACAGAATCTGTCAGTAGTTGGTCTCATCAAGTTTTAGCAGGTTTGCAAACTTTTCATGTGAATATCTGGCTGTTAATACAAGGTAAAGATTTTGTTCATCATAGAGGCTCCTAAATATCCAGTCAGCTCTTCTATCTTCCTTCTGTTTCCTCCATCTTACTTAAGCTTCTGGTTTTATCTCAATCTTCATATTTTTGTTGCTGCCTTTTGTTGATGATTTTTTTTTATTGCAGACTTCTTTTGATTCCTCAGTCTGCATGAGGTTTGGAAGAGTTTTGAAAACGTATTTCTGCTTGATAGGTTTTGTAAAACATTTCTGACCATATCTGTCAAGTTTTGGACTTGAGAACACTGGAAACATCTCTGTCCGGTGGTATTGACTGGCGGAGAGGGGACGTGTAACGTAACAGATGGTATTAGACTACTGTAAAGTTGGGAGGGTCAGAAGCTAAATTACGGAGCAGCATAATACGACAACTTTGAAGGACGACGTTTCCAATGTGTTGGGCTGGCCCAAGTCTTATTGGGTTCTTAGGCAGATTTTAATTTGGGGGCCCCATACCAACTTAACACCAGATTTATATCGTTCATAAAAAGCTAGTTAGCATCATGTGCATTAGCATCATGTGTAATTTGCTTACATTGTACATGCCACAGCTGCTGCTGAGCTGTGACCTCTGCACCTGATCATCATCATCATCATCACCATGATCTCCAGCTTCTGCCATATAAGGGTAGGTCTTTCTCCTGGCGTCAGATTGTTGTGAAACCCAAAGCAGTGACACGATGTGAATGCTAGATCGATTTGTTCAGTGACTAACCTGTCTGTCTATCACCCCCTGAAACCCCATCCTGTCCAAACTGTGCCACTCCCCAATCCTGATTTACCCCACTGGAGTTGGATCCCCTAGTTTAGACTCTGGCCTGTTTGACTTTGAAAAAGTTTTCCACAATAAACAGGAGCCTGTTCTGAATTCACTGCTCAGTCACTGTATCCATCTGTGTCTGAGTCATGTCAGTACCTGTGTTATTATGGCTGCTGATCTTAATCTTACAGGATTAGCAAACTAAAAAAAATATTTAGATTTTGAAATGCAGAGTGGCATGAAAGTTAATAATATTATTTTAATTATTTGAAAGTAACATCAGCTGATAAACCCCAGCAGTTAACAAGTTAACAAGTTTGATATGTTATATTTCCCCAACAGTGGCAGCAGCCATAAGGAAGCAATGATTATCATATTATTTGTATAAAAATAATGTAGAAATCAGCTATTTTCTTTTGCAAAAGTATTTAGTTTGAATTATTAAATGGCATTTTAAATTATAAATATATATTTAATCATGCTTGCTTGGTGCTCTTGGGTGCTCCCTGGTGGTGTGAGGGCCCTAAGCAACCACTTAACTTGCATATGCCTTGGCCTCATTCTCGGATGAAGGTGAATATGTGAAGAAAAGTCATTAAATATTACTTCAGTAAACTGGACATGCCAAGTATTATCATAAATGTTGAAGCACACAGCATATGCAGCTTTCTTTCAATAAAACAAGAGGCTTTTCTTTTATTTATATTTTTATTCTTTATGTGCTAACTGTAATCTGTCAAAACCTCTGGCAGGTTTCAGCATAACTTTACTGTCTTATGTAGTATTTTAAACTTAGGCACCAACAAAGCATTTGACTGAATCACGTTGAAAGTGTCCCAGGTGTGTTTCTTCGTATGACACCTGACCTGACCTCATGGGGCTGCCTCACACTGAACACGAAGGCATGTTGCTGTAAGTGCATATGGCGTATATTAATGTCACGTCGTGTGAATTACCGTAACGGTCTTGATGCGACCACTGCCCCTGGTGCAGGTCCAGCCGGATCTGTTGAACAGGAGGCTGCAGACCTCTCCCTCCATGCAGGGAGCCATCTCACACCACTGACGGCTCCGCACGATTCGCGCTGGGAGGGCAAAAAAGGCAAGAAGCCAAAGAGGCATGTTAGACAGAATGATGAAGCTGGAGAAAGATGTTCAAATGTCAACTTTTACTGGAACAAGCCGAACTGTCCTTTTTGAACTTGGCAGACTGAAAAGTTTCTGTGGAAGTGGATGTGTTTCAAATCCTGCTGTATTTTAATTAAGTTCTATAGAACTTGCATGTCTGAATTGCCTGTGGTAATAACCTTTACAGAGCAGATGGCAGTCCATAAATTATCTGTTGCTAATGCTAGCTTTCATTACAGCTACACTGAAATGAGTTTTTTTCCCTTTTCACATTTTGTGGAAGTAATTACCCCTGAAACATCTTTCTGGTTCAATGTATTAAATTTTTATTTTATAGCGCACCAATGGTGTTTTTCCTATGAGGCTGAACTGTACAATCTGTTTTCTGAACATGCAGTTTCTCAAATCCACCCACCCAGCTCTGTGTGAGGAACACTTCCAACATGTTCAGCACAGTTTTTATAACACTTGCACAGTGCTAATAAATTTTTGGTTATTTTCATAGGTCATGATGTGTTGGTGGTTCATTGCTCATGCATTTTAATGTTATTAAAAAGAGACAAACAAAATATTTTGTGAATTTCACAGTATATGTTATTGAGTTTTCTACAAAGGTCTAGATTCCAGCTGAATTGTTAATCAGTGCATGAATGAGTCATTAAGAATATTCTGCTTTTCTGTTTACTTTACTTTTAGTCTTGGCAGGTGAAAAATAAATATAGAAAGCATTTTAAATTTTAGCATACTTGAAGCCAGACTGATTATCAGTATACTTGAAGTTTATTATTTTGGAACAACTAATTTTTACTTAGTGTATTTTAATAGTACTTAAATTGTAGAAAATCACAATTTAAAGTGTACTAAGTGTACTTTCACATTCTTGTTTGGAACAACTAAAGTTATATTTTGTATTCTTTTAAGTATATTGTTTTTTATGTAACATAAACATAATTGATTAGTATATCTTAAGTGTACTATTTTTGTGATTACATTACATTTAAAATATATTTACAATGTATTTTAATATATTGGTATTACATATTTTATATATTAGTAGTGTGATCACAGTATGCTCCAATTATACTTTTGGTTTACTATAATTGCTAATGAAGTACACTTTTTAGTTACTTAATGTCTTTTATTATTCTGCTTTGCCACTTTGTATATTACATTCTTCATTCACACTACAGTACTGCAAACATATCAGGCTTACCAGAACACAGAAGGATCAATTACAACACACTTCTTGGCTGAAAAGAATTACACTGTGTATTCAATATATTCACATTTTTCAAGAGTACATTGCCAATATACTATCAGAGAATTGTACAAATACAACATGCTTATGAAAATTAGTACAATAAAACAATAGGTACACTTTAGAGGAATTGTGAAAAGTATTTCGCTAAGGACAGGGCATTGTTTTAATTCAATGTCACAGTATTCCAGTATCACTGCAGACATACTGACATTTCTCCTTCCTAAGAACAGTGAGGATCAATGACAGAACAATCCCATTCACTGCACCACTCCACTTTACAGAAACCTACAAAATAGAACAACAGAGCAATTAAACAGAGAAAGTACTTTTATTTTAAAGAGTACAGAAAAACAGCAAAGAAAAAAGTATGACTTACAGTTTTAGGACGTTCTGGACTCACTATGTATGTGACATCATCAGAACTGATGATGATTGGGACCAGATGCCTGGGGTGAAAAAACATTTTTGTGTGACTTCTTTGCCTGTTTATGTCAGAAGTAGAAAAATAGTCAGCAATATCATAGAATCAGTTGATGCTGGCATTAACTATGAAGTTGTTTTAAGTGTGGACTTAAGGGAGACAAACTACCTTAAAAGCTTTCCATCCATGATCTTAACATGGTGATCCTTGCACGGTAGTGAGGGGGGCGGTTGGTGCCCATCTTCAGTAGTCATCAGATGAGAGGCGGGGTTCACCCTGCACAGTTCACCAGTCCATCACAGAGCCATGAACGCTAATAATGAATAAAATGTATGGAAGAGAAATGGTAGAATAACAAAGGGAATAAATACTGTCCAATTATTTTCAATATTTTTCAATATTTTGACATATTAACATTTGCATACATTTGTTAAGGATTAGTGTTGGAAACACACCAGTTTTTGCTGTTGTTAAAAGTGTAACCAGCTGGTCAGTGTAAAAAAAAACAAACAAAAAAACCTTACACCAGGAAGATGATGTGGAGGATCATCCTCAGAACTCGTGCAGTGACCTGGGACAGGAAAGTCTTTAGGTTTTCTAATACCTGATCCCGGGCTTCCTCTTTCATCTTAATTTGATTAGATTGCAAAAATATGTTGAAGATAAAAACAATGATGAACGAGTTATAACAGCCTCACAATATCAACATCTGTTTGGCACTATGAGCTCAGCATACCTTCATAAACCAGGTTAAGCTTATGAAGAAAACTATATTAGGTCACAACAAACAGAATCTTCATCCAGTTGAAACATAAAATTGAATGACTGTTATAATAATAATCATAAAAATCACAATAAAATTGATAAAATATTTCTGAAACCAACTTATAAATATAAAGTTGGTTGTACTGCAATGTACTGCACTGTTTATAATTAAACGAAGATAATTAGCATTTGAAGCAAACTTACCACCAGCTAGCAACACATTAGCAGCCTTCGTCCTTTTGGGCTCCTTTCGTGACCAACATTTAATTTCCATTCAGTTCTTGTCCTGTTGTGTTATCATCTAACTAGGACTAGGAGCTCACCAGTTTGAATTTACCAAAACTACTAACTAGGCTCTCTGTAATTTTAAGGCAATATTGATTTGATAGGAGTAAAAATGGCGAATTTGAACAGCATCCCTTCTCGTCCCCGCTTCAAGACTGTCCTTCTTTTTATGGCGCTTTTTAAGAAAACTGAAAGTGTGCATTACCGCCACTATCTGCTCTGGAGTGTGAACTGGAGTTAATGGTGTTCAGTAATAGATCTTACATCATACATCTGAAAATGGATTGGGTAAAAATATCTTATGTGTTTTAGTTAAAAAACTGAAAACAACAAATCATAGTCGGAGAGATGTAAAACGGAAGATACCTGCTACATTTAGTGTTAAGGACAAGTATTGTTTTTGTTGTAGAACCTCTGCAGCGGCGCTGGATTAATTTTTGAGGTGGGGTGGCCGTGGGGTGTTTCGTCACCTCTGTTACGCACTTTGAATGTCAGGTGCGCGCAGTTGTTCAATTGATATGATGGCACCTGTCAATCAATTCAGCGGGTTTGTCGCAATTTGTCTCGAAGTAAACAGTAAACATCCCTTACCTGGAGGGCAACATTTTTGGGTCTATCGTGCGCTGTGGTCTGGCTAGATTTGATGATTGTTTGCTATTAAATGCGCTGTGGTCATAGAGATTTGGTGGAAAATAATCAGAAAAAGTGGTAAAAGTTGTCATTGGGGAACGTGCAGAGGGCAGCTTTACACAGAGCATTTAGATGGCGGAATGGACTTTATTCCATTTTCAAAACTGGAGTCTGGAAAAATGTAAAAGAACAGCACCCATCATCACATTACGGCGCAGAAGCGCTATCTGGATGCTGTGGGTCTAAAACCAAAACGCAGCGCAGATTATATTTGCTACATAAGTTCCATAAATTGTGCGAGAAAGAGATGTCTGAGTGGCACAGATAACCAGCTGGACTGCTGACAATATTTTTGCATTAAAAACAAAATTAAAAACACCATGAAAAAACTTTAATGTGCTTGTTGTTTAGCAGACAAAAATGAATTTCAACAGCCAACAGAGACCTGAAAACCATCAGTAGCCATCGATACTTATGGCTACTGATGGCGGATTGGATTTTGGAAAAGCGAAGAGAAAAAAACAAACAAATTCACGCAACTATTTTTGGACCTGAGCAAAAATGATCTGCACTGGGCAAAGTGTGGGTGAGCATTGGTCCGGAAATGGTCCGGAACCATTGAGCCAGATGTCCTTTTTTTTTTTTTTTTTTTTTTTTCATCCCAATGCCATTAGAAAGAAAACATTGTCACAGTTCTATAAATGGTGACAAATACAAAAATCTCATTTAATTTTTAGGCAGAATTGGTTCAATGTTTGATGTTTTCAGGAATGGACATTATAACTTTGTTAAACATCCTTACATCAAGTTCCACTATAAGGATTGTTAATTTCTTTTATTCTTTGCCATTTTAACAAAATAGTGAAAAATTATTAAGGCACTTCAAAAGGCATCCTTCATTAGCCTAAAGTATACACTGAGATGTAATTTAAAATATACTGAAATTTCAGCATATTTAATAGTTTACTTTTAAAGTAAGCTTTAAGTGAGCATATATTTTTAAAATACACAGAAAATATCATTAAAAGCATATTGTTTCATTGGTACACTTGGGAAATACATATTTTGTTCACTTAAAGTATACTTTTATTTAATATATTTCTTAAAAATGTATTTTGGTACAATTATATTTAGGTGTTTAAAATTATAATGTCAAAATTGGTACAAGTATGCTGTTAATATACTTTGTATATATTTATATGTAGTGCACTTAATACTTAAAATGTACTTACGCAAATGTAAGTATGTTTGAAATATACTAAAGTATATTGTTTTTTCACCTGGGTTATTATCCAATAAAATGCCTTTGTATATGTATTTTAGTCAGCAAGAGTTAGGCATGGGCGATATGGACTAAAAGGTTTCATCACAATATTTTTTGGTAATACTGTGATAACAGTATTACCACATATACTGTTATCACAGTATATGTGATAACAGTATATCACATATACTGTTTTTGTGGTAATACTGTGATAACAGTATTACCACAAAATGAAAGTGAGAGTGAGAACTATTTATTACTTCTTTTTTAGATAATTAGCTCTGACTGCATGACATACCAATCATTGACCCACAAAAGAAAAACATTCACACGTGAAATACGCTTTTTTATGACAACACTCAAATAAGAAGAGTGATTTGTATCTCTAAAATGAAGAGAATTTATCGGTACACATTTCTTGAACAAACAATGGAGAAAAATAATAAGCTTGATAATATAGTTTTAGGGGCTTTTAGACAAAACTAATAGGAAAATTAACCAATTTCCCTTCTTTGCTAGATGTGTACTAGGCATCATGGTGGCATAGTAGTTAAGCCATGTAGGGGAAAGGTCCTGGGTTCAAATTACTTTCTACATGGAATTTGCATGTAGATCTAGCGACCAAAAGGTCCTGGATCCAAAAGCAGAGCTAGGTCAATTAGTAAATAGGAATTTGATAGTCTATGTGCATCACTGTTCTTAGAATTTGTCCTCTCCAATCCTAAGAATCCTCTATTGATATCAGTTGATCAATGTCAGTTGATCAAGTTGACCCAAATTTCTCCAGAGCTCCTGTAATTCAACATTAATACAACAATAAGTCTGTTTAAGAGATAAATCATTAAAAAGTTGCTGCGACATCATCCTCCTACCACTTCCTGTCATCTTCATGGTTTTCTTAACATCCAGTTGTTGATAATGTGACTTCTGTGATGTGAAAACAGTGCTCCCATTAATTTTTTTTTTATTTGCATATTTATATTAAGCAAATTTATTTGCAAAATGTCAGGTTATGCAATTATACTGTCAATGACACACAGGCACTGTGTTTTATTGATAAATATTTATCGCTCCAAACTACTTCTTCCTAAATAACACAGCTCTATTCTATAGGTGTTGGGAATAAAGTTTACTCACTTAAATATGCTGTGATTTCATAAGAAATGTCAGGATCTTGGCTTGTTTGAGGTTCTTTTGGGATTTGTTATTATTTGTGTCTTAGTTCTATTAGTTCTGCATTTTATTTTACTTCAGTTCCTTCTTACTGATTCTAGTTATTTTTATTTCAAGTGTCTAATCCTTTTCTTAGTTACTCTTGTTTTTATTATCCATTCATCCATTTTCTGTACACCCTTGTCCCTACTGGGGTCAGGAGGGTGCTGGTGCCTATCTCCAGAGCTGGAGATAGGCACCAGAGCTGGAGAGAGACGGGCGACAGGCGGGGTACACCCTGGACAGGTCGCCAGCCTGTCGCAGGGCAACACAGAGACAGACAAGACGAACAACCATGCATACACACACTCGTGTGTCCTCCTTTTGGGTATTTTCTTGGATTTATTCTTTGCATTCTGCCCTGGCTCTTTCTGAATTTTTTGTTCATTGTTTTTATTAAAGCATTCTTTCATCATTTACTCCACGTCTCTGCCGTTCTGCATTTGGGTCCTCCATCAACCTGCAATCACGTAATAACTAGAGATGCTTTTTGCTCACCAGCCTCAGTCGGTTTGTTTTCATACCACGGTTATTAGGGAGGTAAACATTGAATTTATCCATTTTCATTATTATGCAGTTAGAACAAACGCCTCTCCCAACTTTTATACCACTAGAATACTGCAAATGACAGCTGCAGGGTAAAACTAAAATAAAAAGCGCAATTCCAGAGAGTAGATTACAGGCGGAGGATTTCAGAAGAGAATGGCAATAAACAGCATTTCACCGTTTTCTTTCGTCTTCTTGTCTGTAGCAGACGTCAGATTGTCGGAGTGCGAGATGTTCTGGTTGCCTATATGTAGCACTGAATTAGTATTCATCTGTAGTCAATGCTGATAAGCACTGATTGTTCTTTACACAACGTGCTAAGGCAAAACGGAAAAGGTTATCGGCTCTCTCCGGGCCTGGCCGGGGCTGGTGCTCCAGGCTACCCACGATCCCCAAGAGGCAGAGCATGGTGGAGCGTGCTAAAACAGTCGGCAAATTGAAAGAGCGGGAATACAATTCACAGAGAGCCCACAGTGAAAGAGGGAAGAAAAAAGAGAAAGAGAAGAGAGGCATGGTGACATTTCTCAGAGGTTTTCCTTTTTCAGGCCTTGTTAGGCAACTAAAATTAGTGTCTAGACTGACAGACCCTCACTGCCTCTACTGCAATAAAGGTGTGCCATCTCTATCGAGCTGACTGAAAAACCAAACAGTAACCCAGCGAGAATGAAGGCACACTCAAACAAGCACTGCTCTGCAAATATAAAGATTTTCTCCCTCAGTAAATAAAATATATTAGCACATCAGAGGAGACCTGTGCTTTTTCAGCCTGCTCTTGCAGCGCAGCCAGGATATGCAGAGGTGGAACAAAAAGATCTGGAAACCTGTCAGCATGGAGAGCCCGCCAAGCTTAAAAAAATATTTTAAAAATATTATTGGCGGGTTCTCCAAGCTGACAGGTTTCCAGATTGTTTTGTTCACGACTGGGGTGTGGTAGCGCAAAGGCAAAGCATGACCCACATATAGAGGCCTTAGTCCTCGTGGCAGTAGTCTCATGTTTAGATTACCGGCCTGGCGACGTTTGCCACATGTCTTCCCTCTTTCTCACTACCCTT
The DNA here is from genome assembly GCA_903067095.1 of Girardinus metallicus. Lineage (NCBI taxonomy): Eukaryota > Metazoa > Chordata > Actinopteri > Cyprinodontiformes > Poeciliidae > Girardinus > Girardinus metallicus. The sequence goes on from CAEGAE010011030.1 coordinate 19,790, forward strand.
TTCCTGTCAAACTACTTACAAATAAAGGCCACTTGAACCAACAACACCATTATTAAAAAAAAAATAAAGGTTCATGACTAGATTCCAGGGACAGAGCGGTCATTATGGCTTCACCCCGAGTGGAAGAGTGGGGGAAATCTGAAGTGACCTCCCTCCTGACACAGCAACATGCCGCAGCAAATTTTTATTTTTGTAACAAAGCGTAGATTTATCAGTCAGTTGCAGATGTAGTTTTGAGTACATTACAGGGCCAGCAAAACTCAATTTACAGGGCACCGGCTAAAAGCTGAGCTGGTAAAGCTGATGGGAGTGCTGACTAGCCATGCGGTGCATCAGTCTTGCCGGCAGAGCATCAGATAGTGGCGAAAATAAAACCATGCTGCATTGCCGGGAACAGCTGGCACCAACCAGCCCAGACTTTCCATTGTTTTTCATACCATCAGTGAAAGCATGATGGTGGTTCAGCTGAGATTTGATTAAATAGTTCAACAACAAAAACATGCTGGCTTCAGCCTGTCTTGATCCATCAGATCCATCTGTGCTGGCTTATGTAGAAACAACAAAACCACTGAGTTACAATGTACTCCTAAAACGCTTGCTAACTGCTTTTAGCATTTGCAAAGTCTTTAATTTTTCTGAACATAAAAATCTGACTTTTTGCTCAAACAAGTGAAATCATTTTTAGAGTGATAATACAGTCCAGTTCAAGATCTTCCTGCCTACCGGGATTTATTTTGATATTGTTTTCTCATAATCATTTCTTAACCGTCTCTATGTCAAAAAACCAGACACTGTTCTCATTTAAAATATTTATTTGAACATCTAATGTGTATGTTATGACACCAGATCTGACATCCCTTGTAATTTTATCCTGCTACCGCTTGAGTTTGGTTCACAGTGATGTTATGCAACAGATCAAAGCTAAGTAGCATACAATAAATAGAAGAAGATTAATAAAACATGGATTTAATTATTTCATTATTCATTTAAATAGAAAGATCTGAAATGTGTATTCTGCATTAGTGCACAGCCCTCATGAGTCAATGCTTCCATAGACTTCCTTTTTAGGATTTTTGTACATTTCAAGCTTACAAAGTTATTAATCACAGAGGTGATGAATCTGATTACAGCACTAATTGATTGACAGCACTAATAATAATGCACTGCACTGTTATGGTCCATCACAAAAGAATCCAGATAAATAAAACAGGAAATATATGGAAATAACAGAAAAATGTGGGTCCTTCATTACACAAATTTTCTCAAGATTATTTTGATATTTAGGTGTTCTTGATGTTCCATCAAGAATTACCTTTGTGTTGTAGCTGAAGACCATTTTCCACGTCTCCTGTATACTGGGTTCCCGTGGCGAGAGAGGCCCGGTGCGGCAGCAGGGGGCCAAACAGCCGGCTCAGGTGCCTGGACCAGAGGCAGAGTCTGCCTGGCTGACACATGGGTGGCCCGTCCTGTTGCCGGAGCAGACGGCGGGCCAAGCTCCTCAGCTGCCAAGGTCCCCTCTGGGGTACAGCTCTGGACCTCCAACCACATCACACAGAAGACCATCTGCACCCCCCAGCACGAGAGCCAAGCCCTGCCCAGCTCAATGAGATGATGCCAGACGAGGCTCAGAGCGGAGCAGGAGGCACAACAGCGACTTCTGAACCAGACAATGTTAATCTGGTAAAATTCTGCAACTGCGCAGAAAATATAACACCAGCTTTTATGCTAAAGCCGCCAGTGAATCATTTGTTTATAGGAATGTCTCAAACAAAGAGGCAATTTTCTCTGATAAAATGATTAAACAAATAGTAATTATGTGCTTCCTGGTCATTTAATAATTGGGTGTAAACAGCAGCTCCTTCTGCTACAATAACAATGCACGATGATGAGCTAAGTCACTTAGCCAGGATTAAGAAACATTAACAGCTTTGTACAATCGCTCCTACTAATGGATGAAGCTTCAATCAGAGATCAATTTGTAGGAGACAAATTTCCATTCCTCCGTCTTCCAGCCCTCTTTTGGAGACCTGGTGGTCTTTCATTTCCAGTAATGATAGAAAAAGAAATCCAACTTTTAAAAGAATCCACTAGCACACTGAAGAGATGTACAGATAGATCTTTTCATCAGAAATGTTTTATTTTTCAGGGAATTGGTTATTTTCTCCTTTTTTCTTCTGGCTTGATTTTTAAAGTGCTTTAGACATGTTGTGTTGTGCGTTTCCAGACAGTTTGTTCTCTGAGTCATTTTTTTTTTAATTATTATTATTATTTAGAAACTGGGAGCTGCTTGGAAGAAGTCTGTTTGTTACAGCTAGTACAGTACATACACTTTGTGACAAACAAGCAAGATTTCTGGCTGTCACTCCACTCATCAATGGCACCTGTTTGAACTGGTTACCAGTATAAAAGACACCTGCCCACAACCTCAAACAGTCACACTCCAAGTTCCACTATG
>CAEGAE010011044.1:0-81033 GCA_903067095.1 Girardinus metallicus
AAATAAGTATATATATTTTTAAATAAATTATCTTTAATGTGTTTTATTTGTATAGACACGTTTAAGTTATTGTTTACATACGGAAATTCTGCGCATGCGCACAATGCTGGAAGCCATAAAGGCTATTCTTTAGCTTGCCATCCATAGCCAAGTACACCTCGCTGCAGCAAACAGCAAAAAATGTAATCACGGTGTTTTGTGTGTCCTAACCTGTTCTAGGAAGCATAATAGGTCACCTTTTATCTGTCTGAGTAAAAGCAAAGTGATTTTGTCTCTTAAACCAGGTAATAATCAGTCAGATGCAGGTTTTGCAGTGATATTTTTTGTTACATCTTCAGTCATGTGATGAGTGACTTGCATGATATCTGCTTTCTTTGGTTGCCAGTCAGTAGTTCGCAGATAAGACCCAAAATCTTCCTTGTTGATGTGGTGTAAAGAACACCTTGGACTTCCTGGTTCTCCCCAAAGTCAGAGTCACATATTTCAGTATTGCATTAAGCTGTCTGTTATAAATAGGCAAAAGAGGAAATGTAAGTATTTGAGCTGAAGCACTGATATTTGTCCAGCTACACTTCAAAAACATAAAAAAGTATTTCTGTCTACTTTCTAGTTTAAATATCTTGGTACACTTAAAATAATACAATAACTTACAAGTAACTTTTTCTCCTCCAAGCTGTTTTGCGAGATTCACAGCTGTATCTACGGCACAGCGATGGATCTCGTCAAGAGAACCTCCGGTCGGGCTTTACGCTGCCTCTGGCCACAGTTTTTTCCAGCAGACATTCAAAGTTTGAGTTTCCATTTCCTGAATGGCCAATCTGTATTACGTATGTTTAAATACCGTAACGTTATTGGCACACAGGTAGAGAAGAAGCGCGGAGATTGTTTAGCCAACCATACGGTCAATCAGGACGCAGAACACATTGCACTGTGGAAAAAAAAAAAAAATCTGCACAAAAAATCCGCGAAGCAGCGAGACCGTGAAAGGTGAACCGCGTTATAGCGTTCAAACCACAGATAAGAAATTGAGATCTATATCAATTTGAAAGCCAAGCCAAAACCTCCAACTCATTATTGTGCTTCCTCAATCTTTATACTTGGGTGTATTATCCAGCTGAAGAAGGTCACAATCATCTGGAAACACTATCTTTAAAAATATTTATACACACTGTTGATAATCTGCAACGATACATATGGATTGTAGATGTATGTGTCAAATCAGTACCTACATTAAAGGCTCGACCCAAGAGTTTCTGACAAAACATTGCACAAAGCATCACACTTCTTCTGTTGGCTTGCATGTCTTCATACACCCAGTCATTCATGTGACTGGGTGTTTCAATATTTTAAGGATCCCACAGGGAAATTAAATGTTCTTGTAACTCATAATTTTCTTCAAAGAGTTGTTGTAGATGCTGATGGCTGTCGGCACAAAGGACCTCCTGTAGTGGTCAGTATCACATTAACTTTGAAGAATCCCCTGACACAAGACAGTGATGTTGTCTGAGATTATGATGGAGAGGATGCTCAGGGTTGTCCACCAGGTTCCCGATTTTATGAAGAGTCTTTCTTTAAATTATAACTACCAGAGGTTCCACAGTTGTCCCCAGTACAGAACCAACCTTATTTATTAGGTTGTCAAGCCTTTTAAGCTACTGGTTCAGGTGTTGCTATCTCAACAGATGATGGCAGAAGAGATTACACTCTTGACAACAGACTTATAAAAGACTGGCAGCATCTTATAGCAAACCTGTAAGGACCTAAACTCAAGACCTGACCTAAAAAGTACAACCTGCAGAAGCATGCTGTACTTGAGAAAATTATGAACGTAAACTTACCGGTAAGAGTTCAGTATCTAGGTTGCAGAGATGACACTTCACAGTAACGTGCTAGATGACATCTTTTGTTATTGACAATATTTCCTTTTCTTTTCCTGCTTCTCTTCAATGGATGTGATCATGCAGCCATGTCTCAGTAGAACACATTATCTGAGTTCTTGTCAGGGTTTGGAGTTCATCCAACTTGTTAGCTAACAACCTGACACTGCCCCATTATGACTGACGGAAGAGATGGTTTGAACCTCCTTCTCTCTCTCTCCTCTGCTGCTGCTCTGTGTCCATGCTGCCTCCTTTTCAACTCTACTGGGATTTGTGGCTTCAGTTGTGGTATTATTCAGTCTTTGGTCAACTGCTTCTGGTTGCTATAGTTACACATAATAACAAATGACCAAATATATATACACACACGTGTGTATTCTTATACAATTCTATCAAGCAGAAAAGGCATAAACCTGTCCTCGTAGTTGGATTGAACAACACTGGCCAAACTTCACTTCCCATGTCTATCAGATAACCTTGATTCTTTTGAGAGGCAGCGATGTTCCATTCTTGAATCAATACTGAGAGAAACTCACCACTGTAGAACATCTCAAAGAGCTGCAGTTTAGTTGATAATTTGACCCAGTTATCCAACCATTCATCCCTTCTCTAAAGCTCTCAGACAAAATATTAACTTTTTGCATGTTATAACCCACCACCACGGTTACCTACATAAATACCTTTTTTGATTCTTTGCTCAAATTACTTCTGCTAAAGTTGGTAGCAACATGTAATAATTTTTTAAACTCATAACTTGTGGCATGAGTTTAACATCTTTAGAGAAATCATGGTAAGAACTGGATAACTTAAGTTAATTAGAATTTGCAGTTACATTTTGCATATTATTTTAGTTCAATACAATGTAATATGACCTTATGACTTGGTCAGAAATGTTTTTCCATTAATCTTATTATTTTGAGTTGTTTTGTTGCCTGAAAGTTCTAAACTGATTTGTCTTCAACTTATAGTATTCTTCCTATAGATAACATGCAAAAGCAGGGTTAAATTGAGGACATAAAATCCAGGATTGATTATAACTCCTGAGAAAAACTTCATCAAACGTTGTCATATTGTAAAATTCTGAAACCTTTGGACATAATGTAGGGTTTATGTCTCTCTTCCTCTCCATATCTCTAACCTTAACTTCAACGAAATATAGAATTTGCTGATGTTTCACCAGGCTTTTGAATATCACTTTTTATTTTTGGCTGCAACCTGTAAGCCTGAGTTTGATCTTGTTGCACTTTCTTTTTTTGTCCCTTTATTATGCCAACAGCACCCTTCTGGGTTCCACTCCAAGTTATTGTAATTTAACTGATAGGCACCTGAAAGTGAAGAAAAGCACAATGCTTCATTTCCAAACCACTTCCTGGATGCAACAGCCTGATATGACCTTACAGCAAACATTCCCTGTCTCAAAAAGTCCATAATTTATAGATTTTCATGTCAAGAGAAAATATCAGATATTTCTTCTAACAAACCCTCAACCTTTAAATGGATTTACTGTCAGCCACAAAAAATTTCATATTTATGCTAATGGAAAGTCCATCTGTTTAGTCTCTGCTGGCATTTTATTACTTCCATGCCACAAATGAAGAGGCCCTTCCTCCACACTCATCTATCCTCCATCTCCATCCCCATCCCTGCCTCTGTGTCAATGTTTGTTAAAGTTGCTGACCGTGAACACTCTCATTCTCCATCTTCAGTCAGACTTACGTCAACATCAGACCCTATCATAAAATCATTTTCTTTTCCAGCTCCATTCAGTTGACCCTGAAGGTTAGGTTGCACTTCACGTTGCGATGTTGCTCCTGAAGATGTTAAGGATTATGATGATTATGCTACTCCGAGCTCTGCACCATACACCAGAGGAATGATTAGGACTGCACCAGCAGAGTTTTAGCCTGACAGATGGCAACACATGGAGCTAGCTGACAGCACTGCTGACAGCGCGTTCACAGGAAGTCCCCATATTGCATGCACTGTGCACACTGTTTGTTGCTGTATATATTCTGATGTTTTTCCTGTCGTCAGCCGAGGCTTATTCCTACCTGTCAATGCCAAAGTCGGCTCACGTCGCACATTCTCCGGCTTAAGAATTGCAAGACCTCTGCATGCGCTTTCTGTCATGGCACAAAGGGGAATAAGGGTGTGTTGAAAATCTGCAATAAGACATTATTCCAGTCACTTGTCATTTATCAAAACCTTTCTTAGTTGGTAATTCATTCCTCCAGTGGTCAATAAACTTTCTGTTATTTTCCCTCCAATCAATCTACTTAGAAATCTGCTCTGCGGCCATGTTAATGAATGGGAAGCAGAAATAGAGAGTTTAATTGAATGACTGAATACATTAGGAGCTGTATTGAGCGCTGTACTTTTACTTCAATGAGTAGCAATATGTGACTGCTATTAGGGTCAGTGATTGATGAAAATGAGACTAGCACAAGCCCGATGGTTACTTTGCCCTGGATAAGAGTGATGGAAGACAGAAACTGTCCTCGCATGCATGCACACAAAGATGCAGTCCTTTTGACTTGATACGCTGTTTTTGTCTCAGAAAGTGGTTGTTTATCAGCTAAAAAATAGTTTTTAACTCAATCCAAAAGCATCCTCAGGGGAGGAGCATGTAACCCCTCTCAATAGTTGTAATAATTCTTGCTGTCACTTCATGACAGCTTCGAGCTAGAAGTCTGCATATGTGCAAATGCTGCACTGTGTGTGTATTAGTTCTGTGTTTGTGTGTATGGGTGGCAGTGGCATGGTTGTGATTGATGAGACATAAAAGAGAGCAGACCGAGATTTCCAGTCAATCAGCTCTGCAAATAACCACCCAGGCTGTGGATTAAAGGCAGAAAGCTGTCTGAACAAAGACCCACAACTATTACCTTACACGCAGAGTTGTTTTGCTCTGCCGAACAACTCTTGACAACAAAATTAAAGTGTGTTAGCAAAAATAGACGGTTTTGTTTACTTGAATTGAGCAGATGAAATGTAGAGAGATCTAACGACAATGCCCGAGGAGATAAAACTTGTGTGAGGTAAAAAAAGAATAGAAAAGAGTGACCCCAGAAGCATTTTCCAATGAAAGACATTGTGAGTTCAATGAACATGGAAACACCAAAAATATCATACATGGTTTATTTTTGGTTGTATGTATACAAAACAAGATTAAACAAGCACTAGTTGCAGCTCCTTTGTGTAGTTATCCAGAGTTTCCTGTTGTTAAACAGACATAGAGGGTTGGAATTATCGCCTCTCAATTGATGGAGTAATTAACAAATAAAAGTATGACATAATGTTAGAAATAACATTTGAAAAGTAATTATTGTCACTTTATTAAGGTCTGTTTTGACTATGAGACCTGAAATGTTTATCTCCTCAAACCTTTCTTCCCGGAACTTTCTTTTACCCTGACCATTTTTGTGAGCATTTCCACTCTGGAGGTCAAAACTGGAACATCAGTGTCAGCAGATGCTAAGGAGATAACTCCTCTCAATGCAGCAAGGTTAGCTGAAGTTTACTGAGGAACTCAGTGTGTGAGAGAGGTTCACATTGTAAATTAAAAGCTGTCATTTTCATTTTCATTATATAAGCTACATGATTCTGTCACAGCCACTACACTTTATAAGTTACTGAGATTCAGACTCCACACAAGGTTTTAACTGTAGCGGATTTCAAAGGTATTCTACTAATGTTGATATTTTTTTCACTTTCAGAGTCCTAAAATAGGAGAAACAGGTCTGGTGGGACTTAAAACCCAGTCTTTGAGCTACGAACTTGTGGTAATGTCACGATATTTCAGAGGAAGTTTGAGACATTCACAGATATTTGGTAAACAAGCCTGAGAGAAATCCCTTAAAGGAACATAAAGTGCATACTTTTGAATAACAATGGCAAAATCTGCTAATTACCCCTCTATGGCTGTTCTTAATGCTTCGGAACATAATTTATTTAAAAGTCTTAAAAATTACTTTGAATGAATGCCTTACTCCCTATTTCACCTCAGATAGAGTCTGGAGTTATTGGTTTAATATTGATGACATTTAGATTTTGCCATATCTAAATGGATATGGCAAAATAATTATTGTTTCTGAGGTAAATTTGTATTCTGGGTCATTTGTTTTGTGAAGATCGATGCAGTTGAAATGAAGGGATGCAATAATGTCATAGGAAACCAACCTGGTTTCTGAAAAAAGTACTGGAGCCATGCTTTTAAGAATGCAGTGTAAGTGCTGATGCCAAAAATACTTAGATGAAATCAACAAATGAACAAATGATGAAATTTTATAACTTTTCGGCAATATGAACTTGGTTTGAACTGAGTTTAAACTCTCTGTGAACTACTGTACATGGGGTGGGTGGAAATGGAAAGTAGCATACTAAACATACTAATAAAAAGCTCAGACACGGCACATTCAACATGCACGTTATGGGCAGGACTTTGCTTGGTCCACCTTAATTACAAGCCCAGAAATGTAACAATATTGCTTCACTAATTCAATAAGTTTTTTTTTTTTTTTTTTACAAAACGAGAGAGGGTGTTTATATTTCTGGGTGCGCTGAAATTTTATCTCATCTGGGTTATGTTGGCTTTAGACTGTTGTCTATGAAAACAAAAGACCCTTTTTCAAAGTGTTTCCCCTTTCTTTTTATGTTGGGCTTGTCAGAGATCAATATGTTGAATACCAGTCATAACAATCCCAGTTTGCAAAATCAGAACCAACTTCTAGTCAAGGTTCAAGGTTACCAGTCTCCTATTGCAGACATTTGTTATGGACAAAGGACGCTGCCTCCCCCTTTTGATTGAGAGAATAACAGGGGAATTAATCCAACAGCTGCACACAATGAGACCCATTCTAAAGTCAAGACTGACTGTTCTTTCACATTCTTTACAACTTTTTGCTCTTTCTTCCAGCGCTCCTGATGATGCTACAGCAGTCCTAATTCCTTTAATTCAGTTAATTGAAAATTAACACATTTGGAATGTAAATTCTTTAATTTTCTGTTGTTGTGTAGGAGAGTTTGTAAAAGAATATTAATTTCAAGAGGCATCTGCATATTAATAAATATTTTCCTTTTTCTTTTTTGTCTTTTCAGGTCCAAGGGCTGGAGAAGCAGGTGGACTTCTCAGAGTTGGCCCCTGTTGGCTCAGTAATGAAGACTCTTCCTTATGGCATGGGAGGAGGCACCGCTGGAGGAGTTGTCAAGCCTCCATACCAAACACGCATATTTTCCACATCTATTGACCAGACACCCCTGAAGTCCAAGCCACCCACCTACACTTTCTTCAACCCCTACGATTCAGGCCGGAACCAGTCCTTGTTACTGGATCAGACTGGCTACCGCTCCAAGCGCAAGCCATCACTAAAGACAAACATGAAGACCAAGAAGATCTTTGGCTGGGGAAACTTCTATTTCAGCGTTAAGACCGTGAAGTTCAGCCTGTTGGTGACGGGGAAGATTGTTGATCACATCAATGGTACATTCACTGTTTACTTCCGCCACAACTCGTCCAGCCTTGGGAATGTGTCAGTGAGCATTGTGCCGCCGTCAAAAGTGGTAGAGTTTGAGGTTTTACCACAGCAGCATCTGCACCCCCACACCCAGCAGGACGTCCAGATCCAGGAAACACAACAGGCCACCATTGACCCCAAAGAGGGGAAGACCCTCAACTGTCGGGTGGAGTACGAGAAAACCGACAGGTCGAAGAAATCCAAACCCTGCCTGTATGATCCGTCTCAGACCTGCTTCACAGAGCACACTCAGTCTCATGCTGCCTGGCTCTGTGCCAAACCCTTCAAGGTGATCTGCATCTTCATCTCTTTTTTAAGCATCGATTACAAGTTAGTTCAAAAAGTGTGTCCGGACTACAACTTCCAAAGTGAGCGCCCTTATTTCGGATAAATACATTAGACTCAAGTGAGGAGGAGGAAAAAGACAATGTTCATGATCTCAGTGATGAGTAAAAGGATGAATATGGAAATGATACCCATTATGATGAAGAAACAAGGGTTGTTTACCCCTCTGAACTGACGTGATTTGTGGATTTAAATAAATGTATAATCAAAGCTATGGAATGTACAGGAAATGGTGGATTTCTCTGATATATTTTCCAACTTTGTATTTGTTAACCTTCGTTTTTATGTTTTCTTTTCTGTAAATAATGTACTCATCCCCAGCAGACTTTATTGTTTTTAGATCTATGTTTCTCAGTGTTATTACTTTCTGCAGTCGGAGAATTCAGTTAAAAACAGCCCGAATGGATATTATTCCCTCTGAGTACAGACTGAGCCTCTCAGGCAGCTGTGCTGTGCCATCACTGTGTGGCAGACATAATGTTATGGTAGACTGACTGTTAATCATTCTCTCAGCTCTACATTTCAACCCATGGATATAGGAGAGTTATATGTATGAGAAATGCTATGCTGGATATGCATACAATATACTATTTGAACAAGCACATTAAAATCTCTTTAACTGTCTGTCTCTCACTGACTGAATGTTTTCATTTGTTGCTTAAAGCATGATTGGTTAGCACAAGCTGTGCAGAACGTTATCTAACTGTGCAGTGCCACTGTAATGAATTAAGACATTTCCCTCTGATTAGAAACTCATATTCAAGCTTTCTGTGGAGATACACTATTTAAATTTTCTAAAATATATTGGCTGACTGAGCCAATATATGTTATGGACTAGATTTCCACTTAAAAACCTACCATGACGATGCTTTGAGGCAAAGTTCCTCTTCTTTTGAAATTGCTATTCATGGAAATAAACTCCTATAGAAGGATATGTATTTTATTTGCCAATGCATACTATGAAGCTTACAAAATAAGATGGCATATTCTAATGTATTAAATCCCGCAAAGGAAGAAAATATTGCAGAAATGGAAATAATACTTTCCTGATTCTAAAGGTTTGTTCATTTACAAAGACATGACCAGTATCAGTTGCCATGTATGTGTGATTGAACTGAAACAAGATTTTTTGTAAAGTGCCTTGAGATGACATTTGTTGTAAAATGGCGCTATGTGAATAAACTGAATTGAAACTGGAATGAATGATTTAATTTCTATATCAACTTTTTAGAAATGAGCCAAAAATGCTGAAACAATGCATCCCATTAAAACTGTAAATTGATTAATTGAGTAGCATTATCTATCGTTTTGTCAGTAAAATTTTATATTTAGCTTGAAAATTCAGTTTCTATAAGACAAAGGCTACAGTCACAGGTTTCCTTTAGGTTTTTGAGACTGACAGACATAACAATGGGCTGAACATAATTCTTCTTAAAGGACTTAGTGCTTTAGCAGAGAGTCTCATTTCATTGTCACACTGAGAGACCCAACACAACCCATCTTTGGTAAACTAAATGAGAGAAGGTTTTTGTCCTAGATTGTATTTAATATGGCTCCTTCTTTTAGAACCCTTCATTCAGTGCACTTTTTTAAATAGTACCAATTTCCAACAAAGATCTTCTTACGGCACTTTACATTCAATAGATCCAGTTCAAATACAGAAATACATGCTAAATTCAGTCCAAGTATATAGGCAAAGTCGAAGCTATGCAGTTCCCTTTACCAAACCAGTTGGTAATCTAATCAAACACAGGTTTTTCGAATTATTCAAAGGTAGATTTGTTTGTTTGCTTCTGATCATGATTGCTGCATAATACAAGTGTACTTGAGGTTATGGTGAGAAACTAAAAGTTGGGCTTTTCAGATAGGGAGCAGAATTCATGGTATCATTAAATACTTATTGTCTGGTCCCTGAAGCAGTAAAGCAGTTCTGACCATCACATCACCTTGTTTGACCGTCAGTATGATGTTCTTTCTAACTGTTGAATCATGACCAGTGACTTTGCCTGAGGTAAGTGAGTTGTGCAGTGGTAAGATGTTGCTCTGGGACCTCCTGGATGAGTATTTCAATGTCCTCTTGTCATCACAAAATTTCACCCCCTCCTCCCTGCCATTTGTACTGACTACATCGTTTTTGGATACACAACAGAAAATGTTTTACATAGGGTAGGCAGGCCCTGCAGGGAGTCTTAGAAATAAGCTGGGGTGTGACTAACAAAATTAAACCAATAAAAAACCAATAATTACAGTTGATAATTTTATTTCATTATTTACTCAAGCTATCTTATCTATTCAAATTTATGTGGTGTGCTAACATACATGACAGGACACTTTAAAAGTACATTTTAAAACATTTAAGTGATCTTAAAAAATCTACATGGGACAAATACTTTTTCACCTCTCTATGCCTATACCTGTAAAATGGGGTTTTAGGCGTGTTTGTGTCACAACATTATCACCTTTTGTGTGTATTGTTACATTTGGAGTAAAAGCTTTTTTTTGTTTTGGATTTGATTGAATGGTTGTGTATGTTAGAGGGTAATTAATCACACAGCTTACCAATCAGTTGAAAAAGATCCTTAATCAGTTTAAGGGACTTTGGAGAGAATGTACTTATTTACAATGTCCTTGAGGGAGGAAAGGGCACATATTACCATTTTTCCATTATTCCTTTATTATCAACTCACTTTTTATAGTTCAGACTAGAATATTAGTTTAAATCAGTGGATTCAAATTGCATTCATCAAGGGCCAGAGTCCTACAACTTTTAAAAGTGTCCCCTTGCCTTCACACTTGAATTAAATGGTGAAACTGCCTCACTAAGTTGTACAGATCTTGGCTAATGAGTTAATATTGGAGCCAGGTGTGCTGAAGCAGAGATACATCTTAAACCTGCAAGACATTGGCCCTTGAGGAATTAAGTTTCAGAACCCTGCTTTAAATAGCTTAATTTCTAATATTGTACAACCTTTTGTTTTCTCTCTTCAAAGAATTTGTGTCTGTGTTAAATCATGAAGCTACATTTCATGCTATTAAAATGTAGTAAAATTAATAAAATATCAACATATCAAAATATTAAATATTTTGGAGAGGTAAGTGAATACATTACACACCTACAACGGATAATTATGTTTTTTTTTTTTTTTGTTTTTTGACTGCCTACAATACCCATCAACCCTTTCGGTGGAACGAGGGTAATCAGCCGTTGCAGACAGCTTGAAGCTCTCTGTTGGGTCTGTGTCAGGTTTGCTTGTTGCACCGCTTTACCCACCAGTCTCACAGCTGTAAACATGCTGTCATTCGCTTTCAAGCAGCTCACACGGGTAACTATTATTCTCTAAAATATTTCTAAAATATTTCTCGGTGTTTTCTGTTGTGTAACTAAGCTAGCGTTTTTGCACAGAAGACCTTTTAGCTAGCTGCAGTCAGCGTGGATCTTTACTAACTTAGAGTCAAGGGGTATAAGTAGAACACCTTATGGCAGACAGGGTTTACAGTTACTGCTTTAAAAGTTGTCGCCTTGTAAGAAAATACAGCTAGCTGTCTCCGCTGGCCTGCTCAGTTGCTACTTTTTATACATTGACATTTGCTTTCTATCAGATGGGCTAGCAGGTTAGCTTTTCCAGTTGTAGTACTTACTAGTTACTCCTGAATCTCTAATGCAGTGTTTCCCAACCCTGGTCCTCGAGGCACACTGCCCTGCATGTTTTAGGTGTTACCTTTCTTTAGCACAGGTGATTTCAGTTGACAAGTGTTTACTGAACTGCAATCAGTTGAATCAGACGTATTAAAGCAGATAAATATCTAAAACACGTAGGGCAGTGTGCCTCGAGGAAACGCTGCTGTAATGATGCAACCTCCACTGCCTTGTGTCATCATGAGGGGAAACTGCAAAAACCTAAACACATAATTCAGAAACAGTCCTTGTTATTCGTTAATTATCTAATGGAGAACAAATCAGATAGCTTTTTCTAGGTAGAATAGTTTTTGTATCTTATTTTTATGCATTTCATAGAATTCTACACATCAGCAAATTTGTTTTTAGGTTGCATTTGCAGTGAAATCTACTGGACTGACAAAGGAAATCGTATTTAGATAAGGGGCACACTTCCAAGGTGGATACAAATATTTAAAAAATACATTTTATTTACTTTTTTTCATAAGTTGTCCCAAGCTTTTGAATTAAGTTAAGGGGAGGGAACATTTATGGTGCTCAGGGCTGGGGGTGTAGCCAGCCGTTTTAACAGAATAGAAAGAGATAAGCTGTTGCCTCTTGCATCTACTATGAACAGACAAAACAACAAAAGTTTTAGCTGATCTGCTCCAAACGTGTTTTGGAAAGACATTTAAAGCCCAAAAGATTCACCCTGGATGAAAGTTATGTTTATTTGTTCTTAATAAAGAGCTGTTTTAAAATGTTCAGTATAAAATGCTTTATTAAAGATGTATGTTTTCCTTTTTAAAAGGTATGTGAATACGTGTGTAATTAAAGCTGTGTGATGCAGACAAAGATATGATTAATTTTCTGAGTCACGCTCTTTCAGACTTTACAATACAACAAAACTTTCCCAGTGTGAATAAAGTTATTCATGTTCAATCTTTGATTGAACTCACTATGTTGATTCAGGTTTATAGTTATGACATATTTTATTGAAACTTTATTGTCTTAACAAAAATATAAGTAAATTCGATGCAAGTTTTTCTACTTTGTTTATAACTCTGAGATATATTCATGTACAGATGGGTAAAATCATCTTCAATTTGTGAAATGACAACTTAATGAGTCTTTATGCAATATCTAATGAGTTAAAAGTTCCCAAACCCCAACAAATACTTTATCTGCATAAATAAATGTCTATAACATTTTTTTTTTTTAATTTCTCAATATTATGAAAATATTTTTTTTTTACTTTTTGTTGACTTATCTGTGCAAATAGAGTTGGTGGGTTAGTTATTTGTTTACTGTTGTTTCTCATACATTTTTTAACATGTACCACACATCTTAGTTTAAACAAGAATGGGATTTATTAAGTTAAAAATGTCTCAGTTTCTGATTACTTTTAAAAGTTATGTAAAGTTGGACTGACCATACTGTCAAAACTAGATATGACTGGTTCTGTTCCAGTACTGCTGAAAGTGCAATAGAGCTTAATATGTTTTCTCAAAGCAGAGGAATGATTAACTTCCTGACATCCTGCTTTGATATTGTTAAGCAGTAGATGAAGGTTTGCTGTTCAGCATTGGAAGTAGTTGTCAGCAACTTCTTAACTTGCATTAACTAAAATGAGCAGTGTTTGTGAGTAGCTGTCAGTGCAGTGCAATCATATGTTGAATGTACAACTTTTCTAAAATATACAAATGGATTGGGCAAATACAGCTCTTTGTGCATTAATCTGTGGCTTTGTCTAGCTTTTTAACTTCAACATTTCACACTTCCTTTCTACATTAGTTGCTCAAAATACATAATTGAGCTACTCTAACTCCACCAGCATAATAAATTCGATATTATAAGGTTATTTGCTTTTAATTTATGTTGTTTTTTTCTTAAAATGACAAACTCTTTTCCTTTTTAGTGTGTGTAAATGTTCTCTTATTTCCAGTTTAGAGAGAAGCTTTGAATTTAGTTAAAAATGTCATAAAAGTTAGCTGCTTAACTATAATTTTGGATCGCGCAACCTATTTATGGAATATGGCAAATTTCACATATTTACTCAGAAACAGTCTGTGACAAGTTTGAGCCAAATTTTTGTGGCATGTACTCAGCCCTAGTTTTACAAGTCAGGACTTTTCAGTGTGTTTCTTATTAAAGACTCCAGTCAGTTCACATGCATGCATGCTTTTCCTATTGGTGGAAATTAGTTAAGTACATTCTGACAGACATGAGATATTTGTGCTCACTTAGTCGTGTCCTCATGGGACACATATTAGTGAGAGTTTTTCAGTCCGTAGCCAGGGTAGACATCTGATTTTTAGGACAGCAGCCGGACCCATCATAGGTCATTTGTGGTCTTGGAAATATAATTTCAATGATATGGGTCCTTCAAACTTGTTTTGTTTTTACCACAGATTATCTGTTCCGCATTATGCTATCAGGACATAGTGACAGTTTTAGCAAATATGTAAAATATATTTTTATAAAAGTTACCTCCTGCAGCTTTAGAGGCGTCAGTCCTGCGTATATTTATTTTTATGTAACATTACCAACATGTGCTGTATCCCTACAGTATTTAGACTGTAATTTAAGTTTCTTTCTAGTGCCTTGAATCTCCCAAATGCTGGTATGATTACAGCATTTAAATGCAGTCCAATTGCCACACATTCCCACATGTGATGGGTCATGGTGACAGAGCACTAAAGTACAATGTTCTATGAGTAGTGTTGTGTGATAGTAGGAAATCATACAATTTAAATATCCTGTTGAATATTGCAATGACACTATGACATTTTCCACATCGCTCCCTTTGTCATCTGTCATTATTATTCTTTCAGTATTTGCTGTAATCTTCAGCATCTTGGGTGCCATTAGCTGTTTCACTGTGCTTCAGACAGATTAAATATATTACTGGCATGCAAAGCATGAATTTATTACTCTTAGAACATGATGACCAACAAAAACTACAATCCAAATATCCGATTGTAATGGAATAGCAACATGTGCAACATAAATGTTTAGGATTGAATGGAGGCGGTCAAGAAAACAAGCTTCTTTAATTACCTCACATTTTGCTGTATTAAACAATACTTCATATTTTCTTTTGTGTGGTAGACTAAGGGCAAGCAACCCAGATGCTTTATTTGTATTTTGTCTTTAACATGTTACTTTATCGCTACAGTTAAGACCACAATTATTCATATCTTTAGCAAATTTGGACTTATAATTGTTTTGATTTAGCAAATATGAGATGGGGTTGAATCTTAAAGGAGTTTAAATGTAAAAGAAAAGTGTTTTGTCCTAAGATTTTTACCCTTCTCATTAAAGCATTGAAAATATTTTTTAGCTTGAATCAATCAAACCCTAAGAGTTGTTCACCAGCTTTTTGCATGCATTTTCTGTATTTTGATGACTTATCTTTGGTGATGAGCTCCTTGTAGGGCTGAAACGATTCCTCGAAAGATTCGAGTGCCTCGATTATTAAAATTCCTCGAGGAAAATTTATCTGACTCGAAGCTTTGCTAACTTATGTTTTATTATGTAGCGTACCGTGTTCCAGCTGGATTACTTGTGGTGGGCAGCGCTCTTACTTCCGCCTATGAGTTGTTGTGAAGTGCTAGCAGTATGGTGTTGAATTGTGCTGCGTTTTGTGAGGGTTTGGGGGAGAAATGAGGGTTGTTGAATTTTGCGGTGCGATGGTTGGACTACGACAGCTTTTTTGGTGTCGAGAGAGATCCGATTCCTCGGATAATAGTAAAAATATTCTATGGAGTACTTGATTATTAAAATATTCTTTTACAACAGCCCTAGCTCCTTGCCGTCACCCTAGTGTTCAGCTTCATCCACAGATTCTAGGACTGAGGATACTCTGAAGCATGATTACTTTAAGTCAGAAAAAAATGTTTATAAAATTGAAACATTTAAATCAAAACCTGCAATGCCAAAAACTAATTTTGGGCTTTTTTATTGACCAATAAGTTTCTGAAAGCATAACCAGTCTTTGATCCGAAAGCAGACGCCCTGGGTTGAGCCTCTGTCCCTTTGTGCCTCTCCACCCCATCCAGATTTCTCAGGCTGGTGTCACCCAAGGCAATTTGTAACAGACAGTTGGACTATTAGTCAGTGACAGGGAAAAGGGGCATAGATGTGTCAGTCTGATGGATTTCTGCCCTGTTGACACTTCTCTCCTTTCTTACATATCTTCTTTTTTTTTTTTTTTTTACCGTTCCACCGCTATAGTCCCGTTTGTTTTTCTTGTGTTGCAGGGTTGATTGTTGTTTTGGTATAGCCACTGAAGGACAGCAGTCATCTGTAAAATTGACTTGCCTCAGGAGCTGGCATAAAATGGACAAAAAATACAAAACTGGGATTAATTAAATGATTTCCTTTCTTCTTCTTTTATCATTTCTGGTACTATTCTTTTCACACACATTTGACAAGAAAAGCAACAAATACTTTCTGGTCATCACAAAGATGAGGTCTGTTATCCTGTTATTAGCATCCAGGTTAATGTGGTCTATTCAACCCTTTTCTCTCTGCAGAGTTCACCTTCAAACAACAGTGTAATCTGTTGTCTAAAAATAGTCCCACTGTGACATATTTGGTGCTCGCATGCTGGCTCTCACTTTTCTTGGATCACTTTATCTTGTGTTTATTAATTAATCTTCTGTAATCATCAGTGCAGAGAAAAGAAGCAGAAAAGAGGTAGATCACAGGGACAACCTATGAGTTGTCTGTAGAAGCCCTGAGCTATTTTATTTTGGTGCCTAATAAGGGCACCATTTGTGTATTACATGCCTGAGTTTGTTTAGCAGCTCGAGCTGACAGGATGGGGACATGAGGATGGGAAAGGGGGAAGAAAGAAGCCAGCAACAAGCAGAGGGACTCTTGTCTACCAGATAATGGATGCATTGTTGGCTTATTTTGGGGTTATTTCAGCCGTTGACTTTCATTGCTTTGGTTTGCCCCAGTGGAAATGCAAGAGAGCAAATGATAGTTTGTGTCAGAATTTAATGACCCCTCTGATTTCATTGTGAGATGTAGATTCTCTGAGGCAACTCTACTTTTCTTTTCCCAAGATCTTTCTTTTCTAAGATTACCACTGCCACAAGCGAAGGAATGCCAGGTTAGACATTGTTTAAAATGGGTAATTAACTTGGCAATAATGTTATTTGATCTTCTTGTATAGATTTCTGGCCTATTCTAATTTCTCTATAAAATCAATATTAAAACCTGATTCTGATTAGCTATTCCTGCACTAAACAATATTACAAGGTTATGGGATGGCAAGATATTGCACAAACATCTGCTGCAATAAATCCACATTTCCGCTTCCTGTTGTCATGCATGTTTCCTGCACACTTTATGACCTCTAGCATCTCGTATATACTAAAGTTCATAGACAGTCAGCCTATTAGTTCGTGGATTTATACTGCAGTAAGACTCTGTCCAAGTTGTTGAATGTCTTACTGGTATGCAAACAGTACTGAAATATTTGAAATATTAGCCAATAGCTATTGGCTAACATTTTTGATATTAACCTCGTGCACACTGATGTAGTGATAACTAGTGTGTAGCCCTAATAGGATTTAAAAAAAAAAAATCTTTCAGCTTTGTAATTGTCTGTAATCTTATTTTAGCAATTACTTTGTCTAACATTAGTAAAACCACTTCTCATGGCGGCTCAGGAGGCAGGAGTTTGTTTTGGGATCGGTGATTTTCTGGTTTTAACACCTGCGCCGTCCTGTCTGAGTAATGAATCTTACAGCACAAAACTGTTAAGATTTGCTCTCTCTTGCTTTTTCACAGCCTGAATAAGTCACAAATGTATCTAAAAATATTGTAGAAAATTCAGTTTCTTGTTAATAAGCCTCTCACGTCTTTGTGCTTCCTCAGACTGCATTTTTAAACCTTGAATTCATCCCGGTAATTAACTTTTGAGTCTGTTTTACTTAAAAAAGGCTTTCACACTCTAGGCTGCTGACCTCAGCGTAAAATTATTTGCATATTATTCTTTCTGCACTTATGTAGAATTTGTGGATTGGATTGGATTTCTTTGGATTACCACTAAGTGACCACTCGTCAGGTCAATCAAGTTGAAAAGTTGCAAATTATAGTCCAAGGACGACTTCTCGATGCATCTGTACTGTAGTCCCTCTCCTATCTTGCACTATTCAACCTTTCCTTTCTTGAAAATAACAAGTAAAACTTTTAAATCCTTTTTTTATTCTTTTCGCACCTCAAATGTAGATAAAGGCCTCTTTGAAAGGTGAAATACCCTCAACATTTTGCCACATTTGAGAAGAGGATAATAACTCTTGTTAAATGGATGTCCTTAGTTGGCCCTGAGTATTGTGTTAATTGCTTTTTAATGGTGCTATTAAAGGGAGGCTGTCCCTCACACCCTAGCCCACCTGTACAGATGATAACTACAGGTTAGATGTGGAGCGATTGATCGAAGCACAGTTATAATCATGTTGTTGATTAAATGTCAGGAAGAAGCCAGTTTATTCTGGCTGTAATCAACCAGTCGTGTGTTTAATTTAACCCCCAATACGTTCTCTCAGAAAGCACCTTTCTTTTTTTTTTTTTTTCTTTTTTTTTAATTGTAATTGTGTCTCATATCCATTAATGTAAACCTTTGTCTTTTTTTCTGCTTGAAAGTTTTTCGTTTGTCCAAGCAGTATGTGGATAAAAAACTGAGGAGTGGAGGCAGAATTCAACCCAGTGGGAGGATTCATATTTTAAAAAGGACCCGTTAAATTTTTAGTCTCTGCACTCTTGTGCGATCTGGCATTCCAGCGGCAGTAGCAGAACTTGCCAGCCTTAGTCCAGATTAGATAAGCAGGAAGTGCTGAATCTGTTCTCTCTATACATCCCTTCTGGTACACTGAGGCAGTAAAAGTCAGTCGCTCAGTTTGTAGAAGTGCTGATGGAAGCATAATTGAATAACTGTGCTGATTATTGATAACGTGCAAACACAATCTTCTAATTGTACCAGACTATGCATTGAAGTGAAAGAGAAAATGAGCTGAGAAAAAGTCTTGAAAAAAAATTTTTTATAATAAAAAAATAAATCTGGCGCTTGCTTTGAAATGTGAAGTATTCAAGTCTGAGACACTATGTTCTGTGTAACTTGTCTGCATCCCTTAGAATGGTTAAAAATGTTCATTGAAGCTGATAACAGAAGTACTCTCCCCCCCCCCCCAAATACTTCAATAATTTGTGTTGGTCTTTATGAACCACAACCTACTTCCAGCCCAATAATCCAGTTTCAGAAAACGTGTTTCTAAAACTGACACACTTTCATTTGAACATTTTCCATCTGTGTTACTTTGGTCATCTTCGCTCTGTTCCTGCCCCCAGCCCTTGTGCCAGCGGCCCTCCATTCGTCTCAGTGTACGGTTCCAGCAGTCCCATGCAGCCACCCGAACTGTGGATGAAGATGGGTCTTGGACCGGACAGGAGAGTCTGGCTGAAGACGACCCAGAAATGTGGGCTCTGCTGCGGAAGGAGAAGGACAGACAGTGCCGTGGTTTGGAGCTCATTGCATCCGAGGTATTTAAAACTCAACAGTGAGAATTAATAATTTTCATCTTTTCATTTATGGTTATGATCATGTTTATGAAGTTTTAAAATGTATTTGGCATTTTGTTTTTACTACTTTCTGAGCATTGGGGGGGGAGGAGGGAAGGAAAACTGAATCAGGAAAAATGAAAAACCTAGACATTATCATCAATCAATAAAATCCTCCCAGGCCGACCTTGAAAACTGGACGTTATGCTGCTAACACTTAGCTTCCATCAACAACTCAGGCGGAAGTCAGAGCTCAACGCAACGCAAGTAATAACCCGGCCGGAACACGGTGCATTAAATAATAAAATATAATTTTAGGGTCTCGAGGAATTTTAATAATCGAGGTACTCGAATCACTCGAGGAATTGTTTCAGTCCTAGTCAAATTCACTTTATTATTTTAATTCAGACCAGCACAGTCAGATAGCTGAAGGTTATTCCACTCTTTCATTTAGATTCTGTAGAAACTCCTGCTAGAGAGTGACAAACCTGGTTGGGAAACAGTGGTCCTTTTAGTCTTTAAAATATAAATGACATTCAGAGTTTTTGTCCAGCTGTGGTTCCAATTCGTAGCTATCCCATTTTATTTGTACTTGTACTGAATTTTTCTTTCTTGAACCAGTCCAAATAATTTTTTTTACTCACTCAATGTTTTCTCAGTCCATTGTGCCAAATCACAACGCTTTGCCCAATTCCCCTGCCCCCATGCCCAATTTTATTTTAATTGCAAGAGATCTTGTTCCTAAAGCGTACGATGATGTAACACTTCACACAAAGTCTAACAAGAACCAAGGAATGTTAGAAACTCATTGGCAGGCTGTGCAGCTATTAAATATATATATATTTTTATATATATATTTTTATATATAAAAATGCTTAGAGAAATCTTCACTCACTATAAGATGGAATATGTGAATACTCCCAAGAACCAAAATTGGTCATTCTTTTTGTTTTTATTCCAGAGTCTTATAGTGTGAAATGGAGACTGTTACTATTCAGAAGAGCAGACAGTGTTTTATCTTCTGTTGTTCTTTCTCTCTTCCCTTGTTTCTTTTTTGCCACAGTAGTTGTTCAGTGGAGTATATCAGCCTCTTCTCAGCACAAAGCCTGACTGCTCTAGTGTGAGATAAAGCTGAGATCTTCATCCTGCTTCCTCTCTAACTCACTCTACATGGCTCATCAGAGCAACAGTCAGGCAGACACACCTTGAAAGAAAAGACATACATTTTGACACACGTTACCAACCCACCCACCCAACACACACACACCTCAAAGCAAATGCTTTTCCTTTGCTAATACATGCACATTTATTGGCATGACAGACGGGTGCAACAGAAAGCTGTAACTGGAGCCGTTATCTTCCTTGATCTCCTCTTTCCTCTTCTGATAAGCATTACCATAACCAATCACACATGATACACCAACACCACCCAATCAAAACAGGGTGGAGAACGCATTTTTCTATGTCTGCCTGGACAGACTGTACAGTTTAATGAGTATTCACACTGGGTCTGCAAAATATATTGTTGTCGCAATATCCGTTTTTAAATTACTATTATTGGATGGAGTCTCATTGCTGTAGATGCCCAAACCTGACACACACAGTCGTACCAGTAATACTAAAGGTTACAAAGGGTTGCACCACACTGGCGGGCATGAAAGAAAGGAAAACATATTCATTACAATTGTTATGATCATCACAATATCACAACAAGATTAACAATATCAACGTTGCAAGATTTTCAAATGTCAAGCAACCCAAATTATAGCCAATTAACATTTTGGCATTTTAACACAAAAAAACCACTAGCATTATATTTCATTAGGATTTTGTGTGATGAATAATACTTGAATTGAAATCTTTTCTTTTTCTTTTTTTCTTTTTTTTTTACATTTTATTTCACAAAAAAAGGTTTCCTGTGCATTTACGTTGAGCCCCCAGACAAAATTTTTTTCTGCATTTGCAGGTACAAGTAATTTGATTATGGATCTACCAGCATCTAGAGGACTTCATTAGAAAAAAATTTAAACTCAGTCGGATTGAATGTCAAGCATCCTTTAACTCTATACGTCCTCAAATGGATTTAGGTCTGGACTTTGACTGAGCCATTCTAAAAAAGGAATATCTTTCAAATCTAAACTATTGGTGTATGTTTGGGATTGCTGTCCTGTGGGAAGTAAACCTCTCAACCCTTATATAAGGTATTTTGCTTGTATCTTGCTCCATCCGCTTTTCACATCAACTTCCCTGTATCTGCTGAAAAGACAAAGTTTTGCAAAGCACTGTATTACAGACCAGTGTTATAATATACACTAGATTTTCTGCAGAGGTTAAACTGGAAAACCTAAGCTGGATGTCATTGTATCTGATGTTTACTTAGAAATAAGTTTAGTTTATTCCATCGATTGACTGCACAAATATAAGGTACCAGATAAGGAGGAAAGTTTTATCATTTCACTACTGTTTGTCTTTTACTGTGATTACACAACAATCATTTGCATTGATCGGCTGATGTAGTGAGGAGATGTAGCTGATGGAATAACCTAAGGGGCACAGTGGAGTGAAATTACAATTCACTGCTGTTGGGCTCTTTAGAGGTGAATAAAGGTCATACATATCCAGGTTGGTACCAATCGGATGGTGCATGTGTGATTTAGAGACTGCCGTATGCTTATGGCGAGGGATTGAATTCGCCATTCGGCCACGCCCACATGGTTCAGCCCGCAGCCAGCATTGACAAAGTTCATCAAGTCATTCATGTCAGTTGGCACAGGATTAAATCCATATAATAATATAATAGAAGTAAGACATACAGCAGAAAAAACAGGTGAGTTCCTGTCGGAATGTGATCAGGACTGGTCTGTAGTGAGACATAGCAAATCTGATGCAGCTGTGACCTTGTATGTGGACGTTATCGCACCTTGATGTTTTATGGCGAATAGTGAGATTTTGACATTTAGCTATGCCCACATGTACAAAAAATCCTGTGATAACTTTTGACCTTCAATGCCTCAAGACTGTGCTGAGTGATTCTGAAGTCTGTATCTCAAAAGCTGTAGGAGGAGTTTGGTCAGATGTGACGTCTATAAAAAAGAGGAAATGGTGGCTTTATCCAAAATGGACGACTTCCTGTTGGGTTTGGACCATGGCTCCATGAGATATTTTTGTCTCATGGAGACATATGTGTACCAAGTTTCATAATTCTGGGTTAAAGCATGGCTTGGGATTGATCATTTAAAATATTCTAGGGGGCGCTGTAGATGAATTAGGCCACACCCACCAGAAATTCTTATGGATTCCTGTCAGGGGGCAGATAAGGCATCCTTCCTAGTGAGTTTGGTGCAGCTCAGCTCAAAAGTGTGGAATTTAGAGCCAAACATATGGCAGCGGCGTTGCAGGTCACTTCGCCATGCCCACCTACTCCATCGAAACCGGTCAGGGTTGGAATACACTTCACACCAACACCAACATGTCTTCTGTCTCTGGACACAGGTTCATATTGATTAGGTCAAAGGGGTCAGAAAGTGACCGTTCACAGTAAAACATGACACTTCCTGTTCTCAGGGGGCATGGTCTAAGTGATGTCATCATTTCACCATTGGGCATTGTAGGGCACCTGATGATGATCAATCACTGAAAGTTTGGTGCCTCTCAATTTCTGTGTAGGTGATATAACAGTTTCGAGTTTCATGGTGAGTCTGTGAACTTTGACCCCTGGTAACGCCCCTTCAACATGCACGGAAACTTACCATTTTGATAACTTTTAATCGGCCATGCCTTATGTACGATCTGACCAAGTTTGAAGCTGATCGATCGAATGCGAAGGCTGTAAACGGCCAAAATGGGATCAAAATCGGAACTTTAATCCATAATGGCCTACTTCCTGTTTGATTTGCACTATGACATTGGATTTTCTGTGTGTCATGGGAGCTCTACAAGTGTACCAAATTTCACGTCACTACGGTGAACTAAGGTGATAGAAAGGGTAGTTTGAATGTTGCTAGGTGGCGCTGTTGAGCCGTTTCTTGTGCGATTTTTGCAACAACCTTAAAATACGTACATTTCACACAGGCTGTATGTGTCCGCCAAGTTCGGTGAGTTTTTGAATATGATAAAGCCCCCAAAAGGCCAATTCATTTGGGAAAAGAAAAAAAAAAACAAACGGCACAATTACAATAGGCCTTCGCAGCGCTTAGCTGCTCGGGCCTAATAATTGCTCAGGTTTTAGTCCAAATTTGAGATGTTATTTAACTTAAGGATGGAGTCTTCAACGTTTGTCAGACCTTTTACCTATTTTTCAGCTGAACACACTAACAATACTTTAACTATGGAAGCACATTTCAACATAGAACATAAAAAATGGGCCACGTGAATATACCTCAACATGTGCACAAACACTTATCACATTATCGTGTGTCCTCCAGCAGTGTAGAGATAAACACTCAGAAGTGTTGAGTGTTAGTCTATGGCCGACCACAGGTTCAATACTGTAATGATTGCTTCTAGCCGAAGGGGGATTTCTCACTATCACTTAACAGACTTTAATTTGCCATCCTTGTCCCTTCTATCCTTTCACGTCATTGATCTGAGTGCGTGTGTGTGTGTGCGTTGTCATCACAGAATTTCTGCAGCCGAGCAGCTCTGGAAGCTCAGGGCTCATGTCTGAACAACAAATATTCTGAAGGCTACCCAGGGAGAAGGTGAGTGTTTATTCAGCCACACCTCAGCTTATTAACAGTGCTGATACTTTGGGCTTTAGGACATTTGCTGCAGATCTACAAAAATAAAGAAATACATGCATACATACTGATTTATGCTGGATCGCATACTTTAATCATGTTACTAATCCACCACGCTTAGGTTGCTGACGAAGATTCCCAGTGGGGAACATTGGATATATTTACAGTTGTTTCTAAATGAGTTTTCATTTATTTTAGCGCAATAATTTTTTAAATGTGTTATTCTGTTTGAATAATTCACATATTAGCAATAAAGTGAAAGCTTTAATACTGTGAAACACTCATTGTTTGATCTCTTAAATAAAAGCCTTACAGGTCTCCTTTCTATTGTATTTGGTGTTAGTTTGGAACCCTCTGCCCACGTTTGCCCTTTCTGCTTTTTTACACTTTAGTGTAATGAAACAAAACATAATCTGATTCTTTTTAAAGGTTTGTGCTGTGGCAGTCAGTCTCTTTTTCATCTGCAATTCCGCTGAAACGTTTTCAATATTTTCAGCCTGAAATGCTCTCTGTTTGTCGTAACACATTTGGGTCAAAGATGGGAGAAGCTTTTTTCAACTAATGATTCTATTTCTGACTAATGCTTTTGAAGTGATAAAACATTTTGATGACATGGATTTTGATGTTTTGCTTTGTATAACAAAACAATTTGCAAATGAATATGCACTTTTGCTGGGTTTTCAGTGCATGGTTTACTTGCAAAGTTCACTTGGTTTCTTGCTTCATACATCAGGAGTTGTTTAAAGAAGCAACCATTTTTACATGACCTGATCCTGATAGATTCTGAATGTAATGGACGATTTAGGAAGGTAACGATGAAGGAAATAAACTTGCAAGTCTGAATTAAGGTGAATGAATAAGTTAACAAATGTTTTGTGTATTATGATATTTTTCCCTGAACCTTTAACTCCTCAGAACTAAATACTTAAAACCCCTAATTTCTTTGGGGTTGTTTGTTGCAAAGATTCCTAATGAACTATACTGCTAATGCAAATTATATCCTCTGACTCCTCCCATAACTGATATAAAAGAAAAATTTGAAAATTGAGAGATGCTTTTTGAAAATCGTATATTTCCTATAAACTGTTGATATGTTAACTTGTAGTTGTAGAACAGGAATTGTTATTGTTTGCAGCGCAATATGTGTAAATCTTCTTATTTAGCCAGTTTTAATTAGCTGGGGAAATGTCCTTTTGATCTGCAATGGGAGATATTTTCACAACGTCACAGAACTTCTGCTTCATTTAAAGTCTTAAATTTCACAACTGTTCATTAATTGCTTCCAGCATCAGCTTTCATCAAGCTGATTGATAGTAGTTTAAGAATTAAAATATAAAACTTTATTTTAACATTATCACCTATCAGTATCATCAAGTCAGAGTTTGTATTTGCAGTTTTACAAATCCTGATGTCCTGAGGGAGAAAAAGAAGCTTCCCTCAAGAAACTGAAAGAGGAAAATATATTTGATGTTAAAGCTATAAGTTTTATTTCAGTTGCATAATGTTTATAACTTAAGTAAAGTTATTTCAACTATTGCAAAAGTAACTAACTGTGGTGAGTTGCATGTTAATATATCAAAAACTAAATTTTTGCCCTGGCTGCATTTGTTGGACAGGAAAGAGAAACTGTATTCAGGATACCTACCCAGTGTTTTACAGCAACAGACATAAGCTTCTGACTTTTCACAACAATAACTCTCTGAAAAATACTGCTTCTTGCCTCCTAAGGACCAAAAAAAGTGTCTCTTTCATATTTTAACTGTTGAAATATTAAGACCAAATAAAGATTTGCCGGTTGAGTACTTTTTTTTTTTTTTTTTTGACAATTATATTTTCTCCTGCCTTTTTCTTTGGCCTTAGATACTATGGTGGAGCAGAAGTGGTTGACCAGATCGAGCTACTGTGTCAGAAGCGAGCTTTGGAGGCCTTTGACCTGGACCCAGAGAAGTGGGGTGTCAACGTCCAGCCATACTCAGGTTCTCCTGCCAACTTTGCTGCCTACACAGCTGTACTCAACCCACATGACCGCATCATGGGCTTGGACCTGCCCGATGGTGGACAGTCAGTATTCACTGCTGCTCTTTATTCTGTTCTCCCCCTTTGGGGCTTTTCTTGTTCTTATTCTCTTTCTTTTCAAAGCTGCCCCAGTTTCTTTGTTGACCAAAACCAGTGTCACTTTGAGGCTTGAATAACCAACACCATGGCTCATTCCTTCTTTTTTTATATATACTTTCTATTATTAAAGCAATTTATTGTTATTGCATAAAGTTGTCAGAGTTGTGCATTAAAAAGTATTTTTGTTTCTGCAGTCTGACCCATGGCTACATGTCAGATGTGAAGAGGATCTCTGCAACATCAATCTACTTTGAGTCCATGCCTTACAAGCTAAACGTAAGCAGATGCCTGCAGCATACATTTCAACACACACCAAAGAAAAATAAGACTGATATGGTTAAAAAATGTAATGCAGCTAAAATTTTTACACATTTCAAAAACAGAATTTTAAAATTTCTTTAAATCTGTTAATTTAGAATCTTTTTCTGCTTAAGAAAAAAATTCTTAAGCAAAAGAGATCCTTGGCAGCACTGCTGTCCTTTTTTTGATTGGCTGTTCTGAAACCTTTTCACCTACTTCTGCTCTGAAGTCATGAAAAACTGTCAGTAGCACTTCCAGGATTTAAAAATTATAACATGTTCCAAGTTTTTGTTTTATATAATCGTAAAGCATTTATGTATTTCTTGTTTTTACGTATTAGCACTATTTTGTTCCCTGTCAATTTGCAATGCTTGCACTGTAGCAACACTTAATTGGATTTCCATAACTACTCTTATAATAGAAACAATTAGACATGCTCATATAAAAGCATTAAGCCACTTAAACTTATGTGCATAATTGTGAATTACAGTAAACTAAAGCTGTGCAACCATTAATACAATTACAACAAACTAAAAAGTACTTGTCAAACAAATGTGTGAACACAAAGGTAATGTTGTGGAGACTGACCAGCTCAGTAAGCACAAGAATGCTGTTGGCACCTGTTGGTTGTGTCATTTGTAAAATACCTGAAATTATTTGTTGGACTGAATTGAATATATGTGAAAAAGGTTGGAAATTAGCCGCTCATTGTAATAGCCCCTCAAAAACATTATGAGCCATTCATAGATTCAAATACACCGTGATGTTTGCTTTTCAATAAACAATCAAATTTGTTTGTTGAAAAATGTTGAGGCAATTTATTCTTCTTTCCGAATTGTAACATAACGCCATGTCTGTGTATTTACTTACTGAAGGGGCAGTAAATAAATACACAGTCCTGCTGACTGACTTTTTGCCAGTTTGTATCCAGATTTTTATATTCAATATGTTGCAATTGAATATACTATATTTCTTTAAATAAACTGGATTTGCTTGTTTTGCTTTGTGCTTTGAGATAGTAATTGTTGCTAATAGGCTTTGTAATAATAAACAAAAAATTAACTGAACTTACTTTCTTGTTAGTTTCATAACTGATGAATTATGAAGATGGATCATTTAAAAATGCAGATATCATGTATATATATATATATATATATATATATATACCTTATTATATATTAATTTCTGATATCTTAAAATTTTTAAGAATTTTATATGATTATTATTCATATAATAATATGATCATATAATAATATGATCAGCGGTCAGCTCACTGACCGCTGATCAAATCTCTTTAGAGCTCTCTTTGATTTATTGAATGTTTTTTGTTTGTGTAATATATATTCCTTTTATATGTTTGCTCTGATTTGAGTGACTACTACTATGGGAACTCTGCCTTGTAAAAGTAATTTCTCATCTCAGTTGACTGGATGCTCTTCCCAAATTTAGCAAGTGAAGTATCCCACCATTTTCAGATCTTTTCCATTCCTCATTTCTTTTTCCTCTTTGGGAAATTTTCTGGCAACAATTTTAAACCAGTGTTGTAAAGCCACATTACTGTTAAGTTCCTATGCTGATAAAGGCATCTGTATAGCAGCAGCTCAGGTGTGTTTTTGCACCCAATAGGTCAAAGGTTGCTGAAATTTGAACACTACTCTGTTTAAAATACAAACATCTCACTATAGTTTGCAGGTTTATAAAATGTTGCCATTCTTTATAGGGGCTATAAAACAGGACTTTTTGGCAATATGTTTTGTTTTGTTTTTTTTCTTCAGATCAGAGTCAAATTTAAACCACACACCCTAGTCTATTTTGCTTACAATAACATCTAGTTCACAAGTCTAAATGACTAAATGACTTCACTTTAATGATGAACATTGTGGCACTTTGATGTTGCATAATCTCTTGGCACCCACTACAATATTATACAAACTTAATGTACAATGGCAACTAACAAAACAGCTGTTCATCACAAAGCACAGTCTACACACAGAGATCCACTTATTGTGCCCTGACAGTGAGTTTTGGCAGAAGGAAGAGTGTGTGTCACACTGAAACCCTTGGCTGATCTTATCACGGTCCTGGGAGAGCCTCACTTGTTGCTTTGACCTGCAGTCACCACTCATTTTTGGCCAGATTGTGTAGCAGCTGTTAATGATTAAGACCATGGTTTATTGCAAAGTCTGTAAGAAGTGGTAGTTTTCTAATACCTGTTTTTACCCTTCCTAATTTGTTTCAGCACTTTGAACTGTCTTGCTGCTGAAAATGTTTATAAATAAAGTTACCTTTGCCTTCTAGGCAACTAAATAAAATAGAAGAATAGTGGGGAAATTCAGTAAAAAAAAAAAAGACATGCAGGTAAAGTCTGTGAATTTCATTTCATTGGAAATTTACTTTAATGAAGGATGGAAAAATTGTGAAAAAAAAAAAAATATTTTCAGACTTTATTCTCACCATTTACAAAGTGTCCAAGGAATTCTTCCCTTTATACTTTTTTCTTCCTTCCTTCTTTCCTTCCTACAATTTATCCCTTGTATGTGTCCTTGCACTTTTCCTTCCTTTGTGTCCTCCCACCCTCTTTTTTCCCTTCCTACCTTCCTTCTTCCTTGTGCATCCTCCTTTTTGTCCTGTCTTCCTTCCTTGTTGTTCCTTCTCTCTCTGGATTTTATATTTAAAGCCCAACAAGTTGCTACAAATTGGTGAACTGCCAATCTGCGTGTTTTATATTTTACAACAAACATAAATAACTGAACTCTGGAAACTAAAGCCTATAATTGTAAGAACAAAAAATGTGGAGGAGTCCTTCATTTATAACATTTATTTACTTGTTGACTTAAATTGTGATCTGTAAAAATCTGTGTCCCCCAAACGTAACAGGATTTCTATCCAACAGATATGATCACTCCTCAGAATGTTTAATGTATTTTCTACCGAGGGATCGTGATTGTATGGTAGTGTTGGTAGCAGCTGATGGATGGCGATGAGGCTCTGCTTGTCCAGACCTGCTGATGTATGGGCAGGCAGGACCCCTCTGTGAGAGAGATAATGGGAAATCGACAGGCTGGCCAGCACCACTGGTTCCGTCCTCACAATGAGCAGGTTGATGGAGTGAGGAGGGCATCCATAGATGTGCTCTTGAGATGGGAGATTATCAGGTTGTCTAAATAAAGCTTTCTCTCCTCCTTTCTGTTCTTTTTGTTCTTGTCTCCCAATCCTTTCTTCTCCAATGTATCTGTCTCCCACTTTGCTTTTCTACTTCATCCACCTGTCCTTCGTTGTCTCTCCTCCAAAGCTGCGGGGAAGATTAGATGGGTAAAGCTGTAGGTTAAGGACGCAGACAGGCTGGTCAGTTCATGTCTCCTTTAACTACGTCCTGAGAGAAACGGATTAACTGCCATGTTTCTTAAATTGCCCGGTTTATTGAAAAGGAGCGGGGAGAGTCTTAAAACCAGCATGATCCGTTCAGCCTCATCTCACCAGTTTAGGAGGCCCCTGAAAGGCTGAATTAGGATAAGTAGTGGTGCATTACTGCAATTGCTCCATCTTCCTGCATGATATGATTGGTGTAAATGTCTTCCTTAGATACATTCCTTCCTCTTTTAAAAGTGCCCAAAGTACTTCAATTGCAGCTGCTTCAAATGAGCTTCAAATGGAAAAATCTCTTCTCCGTGTTGATATGCCTGCTCTTGATCTTCAGTATCTAACAGTTTTTTTTTTCATCCTCTCATTTTCTCTTTTTTTTTTCCCCCCTTGTGACCCCTTATATTCTGATACTCCTCCCCCACTACTTCTTCTTTCAATATTTCTTTTCTCTCCTCTCAACCTGTCTGTTTTTATGCAGCCTGCAACGGGACTCATAGACTATGAGCAGATGGAGATGACAGCCAAGCTGTTCCGGCCCAGGCTCATCATCGCTGGCACCAGCGCCTACGCTCGCCTCATTGACTATGCCCGCATCAAGAAGGTGAACTGAGTTCCCTAATATTCAAACCTCACCCTTCTTTCACCCTACCTGTTTGCTCCACCACTCGCTGTGTTAAGGAGTTCAGAGCAGCTTTGTCCTTTAATGTAAAACTCAGTCAACCTTTTTCATTTATATGGCAAACCCACCCGTCTGCTGTAACAATAGGTCAGACCCTGCCGGACTTTCTACATTTTTACTAACTTCTGTTCAGCTGTAGAAATTGCATAGCTTCTAATTCAGTAGCCCTCATTTTTCAGGTATTCTGTGAAAAAAACATTTCAAAACATTTTTCATGCACGTACAGATGCTTTCGTCCTTTGTTGCCTCACAGCAGCAACTTTTAAACACACACTTCACTGTCCTCTTTGATAGTGCACAAGGGGGCCCTTTATCTGTTTTTTTTATACCAACCAGCTAATTTACTTTATTCACTCCATGACTGGTTGCCTTTGTGGCAGAGCTCCACTTTAGATAGCATCATCAGATGGAGTGTCCTACCATTATGGAGCTGTGTTTTTATCAACCACTAGAATTTGACAGCCATACTACCTTCATTTTCTTCCACTGCTGGCGTTCTGACACTCGTTGCCTCTGCTTTTTGCCATCAAACATACATCCAGTTTATGTATTAAAGGAAAGGACTTCTCATTATGATGCATATTAATTGTAATGCAGTTCACTGTTCTGATCCCATGCCAGAGATTCATTTACATTTTACCAAGCTATTTATTATTTATGTCTTTTTCAATAAATGTTGGCAAGTGAAAGCATAGATTTATTGAATGTTGCCTTCATATTTCAGGCTTCTTAGGACTGCCAATGAGAGTGTAATTACACATCTTGAAATATCTTGCCTCTGAGAAGATGGGTAACGTCTGCAGATGTAGAGTTAGTTATCAAATCTTAATCATGCAGAGAAAATGCTAATGCAGAATCTGAGACTCTGCTTCCTTAACGTAACTTTCAACAAAGGCAGCTGAACAAAGTATGCTTTAAGTTATATTTGCAAATAACTTAATTATTTGCAAATAATTAAGTTAGATGTTTAAAGCAATTTTTTTGTTTTTAATAATATACCAAAATATTTAAAATTGAAACTTTTGTTTATTCAATCCTTCTCCTCACAGCTATGCACAGGTATTGATGCCTACTTGCTCGCGGACATGGCTCATATTAGTGGTCTGGTAGCTGCAAAGGCAGTCCCTTCACCGTTTGAACATGCTGACCTGGTCACTTCCACCACACACAAGTCCCTCAGAGGATCCAGGTAACGACACTTATTGTTCCATAAAGTATAAAGATTTTTACCCCGAGAACCTTTTTTTACATTTCATCATGTTACAAGCACAAACTTTGATGTTTTAATTTGATATTCCAATGTAAGGTAACATACAATTATGAAGTAGACTTGACCAGTTTTTAAATGTTTTTTGATCTAACCATTTGATTGAAAGGCTTAGATACAGACACAGCAAACTATGCTATGGCTGTATATTTTGGTTTTCTTCCACGATTACCTTTCATTTACCTCCATCCAATAGAGAATAAAAATATTCCGACAGCATGATGATGTTTTTGCCACCTTGTTTCTCTGTGACGCTCATTTCTATTTTTTTTTTCTTTATTTTTGCCTTATTTTCAAAATAAGACACAAAATTATTCATTATTTTCTTTTCACTGCTCCATTCTACACTATTTTTGGTCTATTAAACTACATATCTTTGAAATACATAGACATTTGCTGTTGTAACAACCTGAAAAAAAAGTATGTATGAAGTATGTTTGCACAGCTCGTGGAAAATAACAAATCATTAAATCAAGAATAACATTCAGAGTTGTAAGTTTTCAGTTGTAAATTTGTAATTGCAACAGTGTTTTATTGGGGAATGACTTTGTTCTGTTTAGGGCGGGCCTTATCTTTTACCGTAAGGGCGTCCGCTCAGTGGACAAGAAAGGAAAAGAAATCATGTACGACCTGGAAGACAAAGTCAACTTTGCAGTGTTTCCCTCCCTGCAGGGTGGACCTCACAACCACGCCATTGCTGGAGTAGCAGTGGCTCTTAAACAGGTCAGCTTAACAGAAAAAGGCTTAGTGGAAATGGTAATACAAAGTTTTGATTTGTATGGAAAACGGATGTATTTATTGCTCTGGTATCTATCGGAAAAGAGTAAATCTGAAACTTGTTGATCTGTGTTCTTGCAAAGTGACTTCATAATCATTTCTGTTTATCTTCCCCTATTTTTTTTTATTGTTAACTGTAAATTTTGATACTTTTTTCAGTTCTGGTAAAGACAATAAAATACTTGGTCTTGGCATCACAGTTGTCTAAGGCTAATCCCACTGTTTTTCTATTGTTTGTGTGTCCAGGCTCAGTCTCCTATGTTCAGGGAGTATATAGCCCAGGTACTAAAGAATGCAAAGGCTATGGCTGCAGCTCTTCTCAGCAAAGGCTACACTCTGGTATCAGGTAATCATACATGTTTTACACTTGACTTTTTTTTAACCTGCAGATAAGACACTGATTCATCTAACAGTGCTGAAACAAACTCATAAGAACCCCCTGTCACAAAGATGCAAATTACACAGCAGGAGGAAAAAACAAAGGTGCATTTAAATTCATGATGTGTAAATGGACTAATGCCAATAAGGCTGCCTTGTCAGTCAGGAAAATCAAATCTGATGAACGTGTTCGCTCTGTGATTGTGAACAAATGCTTGACTCTTGTTTAGCATTTAATATGCTGGCCTCAGCTCCTTTTTGATCTATGGCCCTAAGTTGATGCTTTTTAAAAAATGGACCTGTTTTGTGCTTACACTGCAGAATGTAATTTCTATTGTCATGTAAGTAAAATAAAAAGAAAAAGATTTTCTGTTGCTAAAATGGAAATTTAATTCAGTTTGCCAAAAGCTACCAGCTGAAGGTCTTGGTACAACATGAATATATTTTAAATCAACTGGGGTCTAATCCGTCACTGCCTCAATGTGTTGGAATGATTAACAAAATGGAAAAAATTTAATGATGGAATTTAATAAAACAAAGATATTCGATGGTTTTCTTATTTTGAGGATGATGTTCTGCACTAACTATAGAGCTTTCTTTAGTCCATAAGATCTGACTATGAATCTTGAGGGAATAATAAAACCTCAAACTGTAGCATTAAACGTAGCAACTGAAAAAACTTCTTAATTGTATTTATGCATTTAAAAAATGTTTTAGAAAACATTTTCTTGTCTGTCTCAAATATATCAAAATTCACCTGAAGTAGTGATCTTGAGTTATAAATTAAAGCAACTCTCCAGATTACCAAGACCTGGATGACTGACAATCTATACCAACATGTCTGAAGGAGCAAATCATTTTTCTTATTCGGATGGTATGGAAATGTTTACAAATATTTTAAAACTTATTCTCAAAATTTTAATATCAACACTTTAGATAAAATTGAGTGATTATATGCTGGAACCAACCTCTCACTGATCCCACTGATTTATCTCAACAATTAATAAAGCAAAGAAAGATAAACATGAAATCTAACCACTTACATATAATTTCCAAAGAAAGTTAAATTTGCATTCAGACTTTTAATAAAACAGTAAAGGTCTGACTTTATTAAAAGGCATTATCAATGTCTCTTTCTCTAACATTCAGACTACAATTTTTGCAGTTACCCGGGTTCTCCAGATACCCAACATGACTTTAAAGTAAACATTTAAAGGGTACAAGGAGAAATGAGATCCAGGTGAGCTTCCCTTGGTCCATTACCTCCAATCACAATAAAACTGATGAGTACCTAACTTCAGTTTGATCTCACCTCTGTCTGGACACTGAATTTGGACCTCAGCAGGTGTGGTTCCCACACTCCTCTCTCCAGTGCAGGAAAAACTGAACGTCTTTAGAAAAATATTGTTGTCAGAGTGGAAAGGTCAACCTCAGGCCTGCTGGCCTGCTCTCTCCAGGTACTGACCTCTGAATGTCTCCATGAGCTCCTCACTTGAAGAGATCAATCTTTCCTGACTTTGGAACAAGCGCCTCTTTTTGTACATTGTCAAGCAGACAAACATGCTTTTCCTTAAGATCATTTTAAATATTCCTTTTCCATGATGCCAATGTTTTTAATCAATGGTGCCAGGTAGTTCCTTTTTTAAAAAACATGTTTTTTGTGTGTTTTTATGTAATCTTGCTGAATAATGTGGATTCTCTAATAGAGGGCTAAAATAATCAAATTAATTGTGATTAATGGATTATTGAAATAACTGTAAACTTACTTAAGAATTGATTCATCTTTAACTGGAGTGCACAGACTCAAAAAACGCCATTTACTGAAAGAACACAGTTAGAGCAGTAATTAAGCCAAAATTGTACAAAAAAATGCATTTTGCATATAAGATGAAAAACTTTTCATGTTAATATGTTCTTTACAGAACTTCTGAATGGGGGCTTTAGTTTCACCCGGTTCAAATGATGCACAAAAAAGTTAAAATGAATTTAAAAAATCTCTATAAGGTGCTCCTTTTTAAAATAAGAAATTATTTTTTCTTCTTTAAAAAGGAACTTAATTGTTTGCCTATTTATGTATCTTAACGTATTTCTAATATTGTGTAAAAAAAAAGTGGTTCAATGAAAAATTTACAGAATATGCCGATTTTATTTTTATATTTTTGTCCAATTAATAAACAGAAAAATCGATTACTAAACTAATTGGTAGTCGCAGCCGCTAAACAAAACTAAGTTTGCTGAAACTCACCATTAGAAATGTGGAGGCAGTTAGTTTTGTTGTGGATAGGCCTGTCACATTAAACAATAAATCAATTAATCGCCAAGTTCAATAATTTACATTTGCATGATTTATTTTTCTTCATTCTGGTGCACTGCACTCAGCTAGTCGCTTTTTGTTA
Source organism: Girardinus metallicus (assembly GCA_903067095.1). NCBI lineage: Eukaryota > Metazoa > Chordata > Actinopteri > Cyprinodontiformes > Poeciliidae > Girardinus > Girardinus metallicus. The sequence goes on from CAEGAE010011044.1 coordinate 34,977, forward strand.
ATTCATAAATTTAGAAGACTTTATAATTAATTTTTATTTGTATCTGTTGTTTTGTTTATATATTTTGGATATTTAAAATGTCTTCCAGTCCCAGCCTTGAATGCTCATTTCAATTTAAAGTTTATTGATCTTTGAGTAATGGAAGAATGCGTTCTTCCATTACTATGCCATTACCGTTATATTACTTGAAAATGTTCTCAAAACAACATTATCGTTTATCGCAATAACTTCTGAGACAATTTGTCATCCAGCAAAATTTATTGTGGCAGGCCTACTTGTGGAACTGGTTGGCCGGAGGCGGCTTTTACTAACGTGCATTAGATTCATGCACTTTGGATTCATTTTGACATTTAACTGATAGTGACTTAATTGTGGATCATTTCAAAGGCTTGTTGAGATCTGAGCAAGCAGAATAAAGTCATTCAACTTCGACAGATAATTGGACATGTATTTACAGGCATCTAAATAAACCGTTAATCACAGTGGCTTCAGATGTACACATAACATGTTGAAGGATTCAGCACTAGCAAATTAGTTCAATCTAATGTCACAATGACTGTATTTTAAGGGAAATACATGTGCAGTACGATTTCTGGAGGTTTCTATTGCTGTACTTACAAGCTAAATTTAAGATGCACTGCCAGCCTTTTCTAAGTCCCTGTGTGCTAGCTTCAAACAAGGTACAACAAGCCTGTGCTGAAATATACCACCTGCACTATAATTAATTTGCAATATGTTTAATAACCCCATTGTAGTAATGAATTGTCTTGTATTCTACAAAGCCAATTAATTTTAAAGTATTGTACTTGCAAACTGTATATGACCAGGTTCAGAAGACAAAAATTAACTAGATTACTAAATGAAAGTTTTTTATAACAATATAGCTTTAAAATAAAATAAAAAAAAAAAAAACTGAGTTTACAGTGTTTAAACTGTTAAAAATAGGTAATGGCGAAAGAGAAACATCTATAAACCTAAGATATTCAGAGAATTAATACTCAAAACATTTTTGAACAGTTTTCCACCTTGGCTACTTTTAAAAAAATATATCCTAAGAAAATGTAAAACAAATAACATGAAAATACTAATGAAGTATGGTTTATAGCATGTTTTTAAAATGAATCTAAACACAATAATTGTGTCAAATTAGACTGAAGATATACAGGATGCAACCCTAATCCAGGTGTTTGAAGCGTGTCTGCATCTAGTCCGTATGAATTGAACTCCCTCTATCCTGCCTCAACTTGTATCCGATTTGGTGAAAAATACCTAAGGTTTATTTAATAACACCTTTTTGATAACTGTGATTGGTTAGATTTTTAATAGTTTTCAGTCCTGCTCTTTCTTCCTGGAGGTTCAGAGCACATCTGCAAGTTGATGTATCTGTTTATGATATATCTGCTAGGGGTGGAGTCTGGGAAGATTAGTGGCTGCTGAAGTTATAGAAGCTATTTAAATATATAAACTATTCATTTATCATTTTGATTGGATAAGTTTCTCTGCACATTGCATGTCAAGTGGGAACATTTAGTTCTGTAGCATCTGTCAGATGTTTTGTACAAGACAAGCGTTAATTAAAACATCTTGAGGTCAGTTTTGGAAGGCTGCGAATTAATATTTTTCATTTAAAGGTAAAAATAATGAGGAAAGCAATTGGTTTAAAAGCATTTCTGAGAAGGAATGTGATTAGATTTAGTCATACAGCTGTCAATGATATGTTGGATTAAAATGTTTTAGGTGGAACTGACAACCACTTGGTTCTGGTGGACCTGCGGCCAAAAGGCATTGACGGCGCTCGAGCTGAAAGAGTGTTGGAGCTTGTGTCGATCACGGCCAATAAAAACACGTGTCCTGGAGACAAGAGCGCCTTGACCCCTGGAGGCCTCAGGCTGGGTAAGGATCACTTTCATAATATAGTAAAATAATAGGCTCGTTGTATCTCAGTTTATGATCAGAATTTTAGATTAGAAAAAGAGAAACCAACATATTCTGTCTTGTTTTTTCTTTTGCAGAAATGTTTTATTTTTGCAAGTTCATCATGGTTGAACATCTTGCCTAAAATTCCTTCACTGTTGGTGTTTTTTTACAGCATGATGGATAATTAGATCTTTAACAATCAGACATTTTCTTTCTCCATTTTATTCTAAAAAAATGTATCGGGGTGGGGGGGGAAGGTTCTGCATTTTCTTTAGTGGTGGTTGTAGTTTATAATCCATCAGAAAGTGTAGGAGTTGTAAGATAATCCCCATCTATTCATGAATGTATATCTTCCTTTACATGCATTTCTTGTTGCTTTGTTGGTTTTTGCTTGTATTAAAGAGCAAACTGGTGGTTGATGTGTTTATAGTCTGTAAAAGTGTTTTTTGCTGTTTTAACAAGTAGGAATAACAATCATGTTCTTCAGTTTTTGACCTACTGATAAAAGAAAAATTGATACATTCAGATCTGTGGCCAGTGCTACTACAACACCTGAGTATTTAAAGGTAAAAGATTGTTTGATCATATAGCATTTTAACCACAAAGGGAAGCATGTTATTACAAATATTTAACTTTTTCTTTTTGAAATTAGACATACAGTTGAATCACTACTTTAGAGTAGCTTGTCAGCAAATAAGCAATTTCCCCTTGGGATCAATAAAGTATCTTCTCGTCTACTCCATTCATTCATTCAAATAAAAATCTGAATTTCTGTGTTCTGGAAAAATTCTGGTTAAAAAGGACTATTCAAGGATTTTATGCCTTTCTGAAAAAGTATATAAAAATACCTCATACTTTTCATTGGACTTTTCACTTCCATATCTATTCAAGGTTATTTTTTTTTAATACACAAATGAAAACAGGAAGCACTTTTTGTATTTTTATTTTGACAAAAGTAGTGAAAGTGGCATACATCCGGATCTACAAAAGTCCTGTTTTAATGAGATTTTCCACCAAGCAGGTCTAAAATGCTAAGAAGCATTTCTTTCTGAAACACCAAAATATGTGCTCCCAAGCAAAAAAAGTTTTTCCTAGAAAGTACAGTTAAAGGCACAGTCTTTGAACTGCAGTGCAATGTTTTGCAGTTATTACTTTATGTTTTGAACAGTTTTCCCAGTAGAATTGCATCAACTGTCTTAATTTGTTATTTTGACACACTGACACAGTGTTCAGATTAATTGACAATTCAAAAAGCTTATTTTCACCATATTCTGCACAGCCGAGAGACAAAAAGAAAGTCTAGGAGAAATTACAAAAGCTGTAAGTAATTAGATTTTATTTTTGGTCGTAGGCGCTCCAGCTCTGACTTCCAGACAGTTCAAAGAAGACGACTTTGTGCAGGTTGTCGAGTTTATGGATGAGGGATTTAAGATCGCTTTGGATGTCAAGAAAAAGACAGGTAAGCCTATTTGAAAAGAGGTAAATTAAGTCTGTAACTCAGTGGTTGCTGTGAACATATTTATATGTGTGTTAGTGAGTTAAATCAGAAAGCTGGATGAGGGGAGACAATTTTCCGGCTGGTGGAAAGACAAAAAGAATCAACTAAATCATAATATTTTACTGTTTTCTACTGCAGCAAAGCTCCAGGACTTCAAGAACTTCCTCCTCCAGGACCCGGAGACGGTGGCGCGCATTGCAGATCTGCGACACCGGGTGGAGGCTTTTGCCAGGCCGTTCCCCATGCCTGGCTTCTGCGACCATTAGGCGGAGTCACAGGTCTGTAACAGCCAGGTGGCAGACAGCTGGCTGGGCAGAAGTGTGCACAGAGAAAATGGAAAAATGTCATGGTAGTGAAATGTGGATGGTGCCTGAGAATTGGGATGACTTTAGTTAAATTTTTGTCTTTTTGCAATCAGACCTGCAGAGACACATTTTCTGTTCATACTACTTTGCTGTCATTCATTGATATATTTTTGAAAAAAAAAAAAAAACGGCTTTCGATTGAAGAAAAATAATCAGGAAAAAAAAAAACCTGACGTGTGAGAAGATTATTCTCCGCTGTCTTCTGACAGTTTATTTAATGCAAGTGTGAAAGGAAAAAACTTGTCAAATCAAAGCTACACAAACACTTTTCAGTCTGACTTTATACAAATTTGTATCTTCAGGACACACTCCAAGTCTTAATTTTTTAAAGGTTCCTATAATGTGCATGACCTATATTATTTTCACAATAAGATTTTTTTTTTTTTTTTTTTACAGTTTTGTGGCATCATTTGCTGTTTTGAAGTCTTAATTTCTCTCTGAAAAGATGCAATTCAACTTAAAATGTCAGGACATTATTTTTTGAAATGCAATTTAAAAATATTTTGAGCCGAAGTTATATGAAACTATATATTTTAACATGACATAGTTAACCATCAACACTACAAAATATGTCAAGGATATTTTTGACTCATTTAACCTATGTTTTTTGTTTCTTTGTTTACATAACAGGAGCATGTTGTAGATTTCAGATTTTAATTGTTCTGTGCTTTGCTATGAAATCAGTATTATAATTAATCAATTCAGTCATACGGATGTCGACTAATCATGCCAACCTTTCATGTGGTTTGTTTACAAAGAGTATATACTTTTCTATTCATGGTTTTTAAAAAATAAATACAGAATCTCCATCATTTGACCATGTGAGGAGTTTTGAAAAGATTTATGTAACTGTTCTTCCTGTCTTGTCTAATTTATCTAGTTTTTCATCATATTCTTCTAAACTTAAAACAGTAAGGAAATATAGGTTTAATAAAACATGTTTGAGAGTTTTGTAGTCTTAACTGGTTCACAGTTTAGTGCTATTGTCTTAGTCACTGCATCAGTGATGAAGTGGGATTTCTGTTTGTGAAATGATGTTAAAACAGCATAATGAGGAAATACTTCTTAACTCTGAGATTGTTTTTTACTTTGCATAAAGCACAAAATTCAAAGTAAATTGATAACGAAACATTTTTCCATATATTGCAACACTTGAGCTAAACATTTGCCAAAATATACCAGGAAGTATTTTTGCTAACATGTTTATTCATCAACTGTTGGTCTATGATCATCTGAGACACTGTCATTATATACTGAAACCTTTCACAGCTTTGTTTTACAGAATATTTTTAGTAATTTTGTTAGCATAATGCTAATAAAAATAATCATACAAGGATGTATGTGGTGTGATTTTATTTTATACAAAAAATTGTTTAATTAGGGCTTGATTAATCTTTATGTAGATGTAAGAATAGACAAACCTACTCCAAAAGTAGGTTTAGACTTTTAAAAGAAACTTGTGAGTTTCTTATGTTTGGATTAGTGTCAAACAGAAACGTAAAACACTTTTTAGCATCCTGAGACGTATTGTTTTAAAGATCATAAGTTTTTTTTTATTATAAAATACTAATGCAGCTAATCAGGCCCAAGTCATCTTTCACAAGATGAAACTATATTTTTAGAAGTCATCTTTTACACGATGACTTGGGCCTGTTATTTCAAGTTATAAAAATGAAACGGTCTTGTAAGTTTTAATTCTGACTTGAAAGTTAGATATTCTATATAGCTGTTGCACATATAAAACATTGTGAAAGATGCAGGAATATAAAATGTTTATGTGCAGTTCTGACTATTTGTGTCCCATGAAACCAGTAATGTGTAACACTATAATGTGTAGATTTATTGTTTGAGACCATAAAATAGGGAGTAATGCATTACTTGGCTGTATTTCTAAATTTCTTTAAGTCTTGTGTTGTTGTTTTTTTTGTTTTTTTGTGTGTGTTTGTCTTTGTTTTTTGCTGTTGAATCCAGCTGTATGTGGTTGAAGGTTACACTTTCTAGTTGAACCTGGACTGATTTTCTTTTTCTCCAGAATTTGTACACAATGAGTGACACACACTTACACATCATTACATTGCATTGCATATGCATTGTTTTTAGGATTCTGGAGTTCACTCTCTTGCCCAAGACCACTCTGACATGTGGCAGGGGTTAACTGAAATTAAACTCACAATCTCCAGATTGTCAGACAACTACTCTACTCCTCTGCACCTCAGCTGCTCCTGTTCTGCCTGTAAACCAAAAATGGACCATAGAGCTAATCAAAGGACCAGATTCTTTAAGAGAAATGGCTCCTCACAACAGAATGAAATCTGAAGCTACAAACTAGATTTCAACTTGGTTTAGAGAGTTATGTTGCAGTTCCCTGTCAAAATACCAGAGGAAAACTTTCCTTTGGGATTTCATGACTGCTTTTTTTTTTTTTTTTTCCAATACCTTCTATCCGCATTATATTTGCGTCGCTGGTTTCAGGATTCACCTTTGCAATAAAAAGGTTTGGCATTATTCGACTATTTCTGTGAATTTTGTTTTTCTGTCACTCTTTGCCTGTCACATTTTTACCTGAGGCTTGTCTGCTACAAAGGACTTATAATGTGGTTTTAGGATGCTTGAATTCCTGATTATCTGCTGCAATGTTTTGGCCACTGTTGCGATATCAGGCAGGTTGCTGTTTGTTCAGGTTACTTATACTCATTTTAGTAGTGAGATATGGAGAAGCATTTCCATTCTCGGTTGTTCTCCAGGGTTTGTTAATGAAAGCTGGCACAGGACTTGGTTCTTAATGGGCTTCTGTGGTAGTCTGTTTTTGGCATGTGCAATGAAGCTTAAACTACTCATACAGGGCTTATTTTAATGTTTTGTTTTCTTTGTCTGTTGAGGATTTTTTTGTTATTACACCCAGTTGAGTAATTTATGTAAAACATGTATTAACCATGTGACAGCAAAACATTTTTAAGAACCTGAATTGCATTTATTTTGTTTTATTTATTTATTTTTGGTTAAGCAATAAAAATCTCTAAATGTTTAGAGAATTTCAGGTCATGGGGTCAAAGGTTAGGTTAGACATGAGTTAGTTTCATACTAATTACCTGCATAAAAGTGAACCCAGTTTCAGCCATGTGGGATTGCAGTTTTTGAGAACATACCAAATGCTGTGTTTATAAAACCTTTTCATTTTAAAACAGTTTCTGTCCCTCAAAACCTGAGTGCCCCAGATCACCGCCCCAACAACCCCATGAACACTGTCTGCTCTTTTTTCAGATGAAATTGAAAATAAGTTGAAAAAGAGACGGACCCCTGGCAGTCTTACGACCAATATGCCAAAAACAGAAGAAAATAAAGCAAATGTTCTTTGTAACTGAAATACATTTGTGAGGCAGGTAATCCAAGGCTGGCATCATGTGGAAACAGAAGTAAATAAAGTTTTCAGGACGACAGGCTGCCTGCTGAGAATACTTTGCTTTGGGGATTACTGGTCAGGAACAGTTTATCCTCTCTAACACACCGGCTTGACTGCCAAATGAGACAGTTTCTGTATATTAATAGTAACTCAAATTATTTTAATTCTGAGTATAAAATTGAGAACTAAATTAATATTATTGGTTTAAAGATAACTATCAATTGTCTTTAGATCAAAATGATGGCAGTCATTTATACTTATATATACACAATGTTGTCTTCTAATAAGTTTTTAATAAGAGTGGAAAGTTCATCCCACTTCAGATTTTGTCATCTTAAAAATATCGGTGTATTTAGTTGCACTTTTATGTAATAGAGTAGATGAGTACAAAGTAGCATGAAGATGAGATGAACAGTAGGAAGATGATATATTGTTTCCTGAATTGTTATTATTAATAAGTTATATTAAAATTTGAAAAGCATGGAAGGCTTAATACTATTTTTGCAAAAGATTTTTTTATTTTTTTTTTTTTTGGGACAAATGTGGGACAAAGTTTGTGTTCCTGTTATCCTTGGATCCCTCCCATGGATGCCGTTTTGCCCAGTCTTTCTATTGTTGTTAAACCATGAACACTGACCTTGACTGAGATGAATGTGATCTGATCTTCTTTAAATGTTCTTTTAAGCCATTTTCTGACTGGATGAGTCGTTGATATGCTCTTAGGATAATTTTGTAGCCAGGCCATTCCTGGGAAAATTCACACCTGTTCCATGTTTCTCCATTTGGTGATACCAATTGTGTTTCCGTCCTCATTCATGCATATAGTTTTTAGGATTTTATAACGTGTTTTTTTTTTTTAATCTTATTGCCAGACAGGGATGACTCGAGTTATTTTTTGATTCTAGCAGTTAACAAGCCATTAAAATTAAAGTCAACTTTAACCCCCTAAAGTTTGGTTAATGAAAGTAAATTTATGATTTCCCAAGGGGAACGTATGCCTTTGCTCAAATTATTTTTGTCTGACTTTAAAATTATTAAAATCTGAAACATCTAGGTGTGACCAAATAAATCAAAAACAGGCTAAATTTGAGGAGGAAACACTTTATCCCCGCACTATATGAGGGTGTAATAAGACACTATAGTGTGTAAGTGACACTTGTTTACCAACAAGTTTTTTCTTCACTTAAGCTGAATTGTAAAATAATCTGGAACTCAATAATATCTACAAACAATATTCCAAAACAATCTAACCTAAACTATGATTCATTTCTTAAATTATTCTGGTTGCACATTTGAAGAATATCACGAAAAATAAGAAATGCTGAACTAAAAGGCAAAATTGATTTTTTTTTTTTTTTTTAATAGAGAATACCTGCTGCGGCTGGATAAAGAACGTTAATTTCCATTTTTTTTTTTTTAAATAACTACCTCTTACTTCAGTCAAGGCTCTGATTGACAAGCTTCTCTTCAGGAGGCCTTCGTCTCTGCTTCTCAGCCAAACCCACTCCTCTCTCAGCTTCCGGATTTAAAGCAAGCAGTAGAACAGTGAAGCCCAAAAACACTCGGTCTACACCTTTAAAAGACTTGGACATATGAGTTACATGAGGCTTTCAAATTACATGTTTGATATTTTAGTTATGGTAAAAACACAGATTGTTTAACTGCCCTGTCCTTAAAATAGGTAGATAAATTACTGCATTCAAATCCCCAATGTGGAGAAAACGGGACAAATAGTATTATTAGTGTTTTATTGTAGTCATTAACAGAATCAGCAGCAGGTGAATTATACAGGGATTAGGATTACTCCCTTCACATAACAACTCAAACTGAAGCGATGCCCTCACACTCTCAGAACCACTTGTCTTTCATTAGGAGATAATTGCATAGCATTAGCGTGGCTTTAATGTATAAATATGACTTGGAAAACCATTACATTGAAAAGACATCTTTCCTGGTCTGTTTTTTTTTTGACCGGTCATATCAACTTCTGGCATATTTAATTATGACAGGTAATGAAATGACAGAGATGCATCTATGCAAACTGTCTGTGCACTCAACTTATCCTTACACAGACATGATGGGCTGAAGACACATTTCTAATTAATTGCTGACAGTGTCATTTATCCCTCTCCTCATTAAATAGATGTGATTTATTGTCAGATCAGCCACTGGGGGGATTTAATTTGATCATCTCTCCATTTGAGACTCTGCCTTCATGAATGTGTTTTTGTACAGCGGCAGAGGGCAGATCAGAGGGAGTTTTAGGCCTTTGATAGATGACCAACATTACAGGGAAATGTACCAGATGGGCGATACTGTCTACTATTATTACCATTACAACTGAGGAGTACTTTTTCATTGCACTTTCATGTTTATGAACCTATTTATTTTACCAAATGGTTTTAGAGTCTCCACTGCTAGAATATATCACCAAAATTACAGTTTAGTTTTCTTAAAATAATAATAGAAGCATTACCTGCTTTCAATGTAGTAAATATATCAGTGGGAAGACAAAAATCAAAACTGGGATTGTATGCAATATGTTATGGAGATCACTTTTTTGTTAATGAGGCAAAAGTGGAACATTTTGCTTAAAATCCATTCCTTCGCGTCTGACATAAAACTAACACATTTCAGAAAACAGCATGGCAACAATCAAGAATGGCGGTAGTGTGATGCCATTCTTTGTTTCACTCGGTTTAGCATCACTGTTTTTTTGTTTGTTTTTTCACACTTGCGGCCAGAAACCACTCTTTTTGTTCTACTGCTGCCACACTGCATTCTCTTCTTGCTCTTGGATCACTGAGGGAATCTAAACACCAGTCACAGTTCAGCAAAAATCTTTGTCCTGTTTTCCATATGCTTCAAGCTATTTTCATGCCATTATTTTTGTGGACCCGCCTGTTGTTTAAGTCACTTTGGGATCATGATTCCTGTGTTGTTGTTTTTTTATGCATTTTGTGGTGGGTTGTGCAGTTTTCATTTCTTTGCAGGTCTTCATAAATGGTCAACTTGCACTGTTGCATAACATTTGAAAAACTGCAAGTCCACATTTGTTGTTGTTAAGCCAGGACCCAAAAAATATTACATTTACTAACCTAACTATTTGGACACCGCATCAATACAATGTATTCTTTTAAAGCATCTTCAGTAAAAAACACACTCTCTTTTGTCCAAGTAGCTTTATTTGACTTTGCTCCAACAACTTTATCAAAAGAGATTACGATTCTCCAAAATGGGGTTCAAACTTTAAAAGTCACCCCATTTTTGTTAATGAGGAATGTAAAACTAATGGGTGGGTGGGTGGGGGAGTTTGGGGGGGGGCAGAAGCTTAAATAAGGCCTGTCCTGAGTTGTAGCATAGAGTTGTGGATTGATGTTCCTGCTCTGGGAGAAAACTTTAAGTGATGAAAAGCTTCGCTATCTTGGCCAGATCAATGGATCTGCCCAAGGCCTCGCAACATCCACGCACGAACGCTCCCACCGTCGCCTCCTGTTTTCAGGCATGTCCTATTTACTTATTTATTCAAACCCTCCTCCACTCACAACTTACTTCTTATCTTACCCATTAAAATTAATCCTCATCTAAAAATATCTACTCTCTCTCACCAGAGAGGATGGAACCAGGGTGGAGGTGGCCTTTATCAGTTTCCCTCCTGCCTCTCTCGTGTAGAGATTTGATGTTGTCCTCTGAGGAGGAAATTTTAAGAAAATGCAGCATTTGTGGAACAACCTTTATCAGACATTTCCCAATTTATTTCTCACAGAAGTCTGATTGCAAGCTGTTTGAAATAAAGATTTGGAAAGAAAATGGTTAACATTGTGATTAGGTCTATAATAATTCACCCCCTATATTTCTTCAGTACGGTTGCTCTGAGTTGGGAAAACAATCAAAAGTTATAATGAGAAGCTCTGTATTAAATACATTTTCCCTAGAACAAAATACAATACTATGTATAAGTGTAAAAATAAAGATTAAGAAAAGTTGTGAAAGTAACGTAGACTTAGGAAGCAGTCTAGCAGTGTTTCTATCTTGTGTGAAAGTATTTTCAGAGCTATTCTGATCTTCCTTCCCATAGAAAGTACTACTTTTTCCATAGAACATACTGTTGGTCCAGTGCTGCTGTGTTTCTGTTTCCTTTCTGTCCTCCCAAGGCTTAGTGGTTCTGTTTCATAATTAATCTTTTCAATGTTGATGTATGAGTAACTGGATCTGTTTCTGACTTTGTTTCATCGTTTTTGAATAAATCTGATTCATTTCAAATCAGATTTATTCTGATTAAGATCCATATAACTGGATAGAAATTTGATCAGTTTTTGTTGTTGTTGTTGTTGTTGTTTGTTTGAGATAAAATTAGGAGTGAATTGGTGAAAACAGCATTGATCTAGTATTTATTTATCCTGATACTGGTCAGAGGAAGGGGATATCTGGGAAAATATTGAAAAATAACAATTAAATAAATTTGGTTTATGGTTCAAGTGATGATGCAAGATTCCAAAATGTCTTGGATGCAAAAAAGGTTTCTAAAATGTCATAAAGGTAGGCAAACTGTCCACTGAGACCCAACACAAACTGCTGGACTTGACTGTAAAAAAAAAACAAAGCAATAAAATGAAGTGCTGATTATAATCAGGATGCTGGTGTGGTTGAGCCTGAAGTGCTCTCTGTACCGTTTTACATTAGCAGAAGCAACACAATCACAGTTACCAGTGTAGCTGTTCAGGCAGGATAACTGTAGTGTGTGCGTGCGTGTGTGTGTGACCTTGCTATTATGCCCTGGTGTGATGCTTTGGCGGAGCTGATTACCTGTCAGCAGGTTTTTTGTATCTGACATAAGCGAATACACACACCTACACGTACACACACAATAACAGACCGTACCCACTGGGCAGGTCACTACACTGTTGGATGAAGCATATTGCTGTTAAAAAAGTGCACACACAGACACACATGGAGCCCTAAATGGGCCCATGCAGGGTCTGGAACATAGATTGTCTATTAAGCAGTGTATTAGCAGAGCCCAGGGGCCTGACTTTGAGACAGTTTGTGTGCCATTAGGGAAGGATTTTATGTTGTCTGCCGTCTATTGATGCTAACCAAAGGAGCACACAAACGAGCTCACACAGACAAAACTTCATCATCCAATGATTCCTCCAGCAGGGGAGAATTATGCTACCAGGAGACACATATTTGCAGAAAGTACCAATTCATTTCTCTTACTCAGTTCCAGATTGAAAATGATGTTTTATGCTCGGCGTCTGAAAACGTCTAAAAATGTTTTCTGACCCACACAAGCCTTCTCCTCTTATGATTGATTTCTATTTTGGTCCTTTTTATCTGCAACTTCACATCTCAGCATGCATGCATGTGTGACTTACTTATCCCAGCAGTGCTGGATTTGTGAAGTGATTAGCTGAGTAAATAATGTTTTTATTCTGAAAATTATAAGCAATCCTCTGAGCTCAGTAGAGCATAGTCTGATACGGAAGTTAGCTAAGCAGCAGTGCTGTGCTTTGCTTTTTGTTCATTGCCCAAAGTTAATTTGCAGATAAAATGTTTTCCTACCTTGATCTTTAACATGCCAAGCTTTTGCGAAGGTGTTGCAGTATTAGCACATTCCCCACCACCACTAGACAACCTAATCGTCAATCTCATTTTCACTTAAAGTGAAAGCCCAGATGTCTACTTCCACAGCAACACTAGCTGATTCTGGGGGATCCCAAGGTGTTCCCAGGCTAGAGGGGATGTATTGCTTATTTAATTACTTTTTCTAGACGAGAAGGTTCAACACAGAAAGACAGAATCAAGGGTATAATCTATAGAAAGAGAACATAAATTCATAGTTTAGATGTTGGCTCCTTCCAGAAAGAGATCACAGCTAAACTGAGACACCAGACCAGGTGTCACTTTTATGCATCGGGAAAAACAGAGAAAGAGAACATAAAGTTAATGGGAGCAATAGCTGCAAACAATGCATAAATGGAGCAGAGTAGGTGAAAGTAGCAGAGTGAGGAACAGTGTCCAGTGTGTCCTACAGTGGTCAAGGCCCATAACATCATAACTACAGGGAATCTAGTTATCAAAAGAAAAGTTTTAATCATAGTCGTAAAAGTAGACAGGGTGGGAGACAAGATCCGTCTCCCATTCTAGAAACAACCCAGTCAAGTTCAGAGTGTCTATATTCTCTTCAGCAGCTTCTTAATCTGCACTGCGGTCTCCGCCCTGTGGGATGGATTCAGAAATTCACCGAAGACCCATAAAAACTTGATTGAAGGATTTATTTTTCCTCTCATAGATGTTTGAAGCCACAATTAAAGGAAAAAAAAAACAATCATTGATCACCTGAATCATTCAACTCATTTTTCTTTACTTTAAACACAAAATCAAAATTGGTGCATAATGATGCAGAGAAATATCTTTGCCTGTATTCTCTGAAAATAGTCAGAATATAAACCAAATGTGCCATAATATGAGCAGTTTACCTTCCTTTTTCATTATTTAATGGTAAATATATAAAAAGGATCAGACCTTTAGTTTGGGTTTATTCTAATACGTTTGTAGTGTAACAATAATAAATAGTAAAAAGTCATCAAAATAAAATTTAAAAAAGAATAAACTTTTACCTTAAAGCTTCTATTAAAAATAACATATATTTATGTCTTAGGGAAGGCCATGAAGGTCAGTGGTAGAGCTGGTGCTCCATATGCTCAGGCCACAGTTTTCCCATGCAGCGCTCCCGAGTTCAAATCCCGTCCCCGGGAGTTCACTGCATCTTTCTCTGTCCTACTTTCTGTCCAGCTTTCAAAGAATAAAGGCCACCAGTCTGTTTAAAGTTATGGCCAAAAATTAATCACGAGATTCAGATTTTTTTTTATTCAAATGAGAATTTTATTAAAAATTTACAAGTAACATTTCTTTTCATATATCATATATTAGAGCCATCTTTTAAGATTTTTCTTCTTTGTATTATGATGTTGCAGAGGTACACACAGGGTTACATGAGCATGAAGTCTTACATGGGGTGAGGTGACAGCTGTAAGTGGAGGTCCTCCTGAACTTGGTGCCCCTGGACGTGCCTGGAGGACCTTTAGAAGTCGGGTCTGTCCTTCTTCAGGCTCTTGTAGTCTGTATTGACGGCAACAAACTGTGGAGGGAAGGTGGAATACATTTAAATCTGCTTTGCTTAAATTAAATTAATCAGCGCTGTCCTCAGCAGGGCTGAAGAGGGGTTTTAAAATTGTACAAACATTCTCGCACAAACATAATTTGCAATTATTTTTGTAATTTCTCTCCCCTAGACTCTCAACCCATACTGCCTTACAGCCAACAGTTAGGATAGATTACAGTCATTTTTTTAAAAAAACTGTTGCTTTTTTATTGCAATGATTATTTTCGCTACATGTACTTTTCATGATCAATCAAACAGTTAAAGCTTCTCCCCTTTCTTCACTTTCACTCCCCCATCCTCATTATAGTTATTGTTTGGACATTGGTGGAATTTCAATGTGCAACCTTTGGCTTGCTAGTGAGAATTAAACATGTTTTGTCGTGACCTTTTGTCTGCAGTAACTTTTATTCCTCTGGCTAGAACCCTGACTTTACAAATCTTCAGAAAAGTTATCTTTTCTCTAAAATCACATCATCTACATCAGTGCAAATCAAATGGTGTGGTTGATTTCTTTATAATGAGTTAAATAGTAGGTGTGTTCATTTGTTTCTTATGATATACCTTTCCTTGCAAAGTACTACGTAATGCCTCTTGAACTTTTATGCTTTTTATTGCTGAAAAGCTACAAAACTCAGTGTGTTGTGTGGGACAAAAATATAAAAAGCACCTCAGGCTCATGTCCTTTGTAGTTTGTCTCTACAATTTTAAATAGAAAATTTCAATTAGATGGACAAGACTTAATAAACTTATATCTCAAGTATTCTCTTGTAAATCTCACTGTGTGTTTTAAGCATGTGACACTTAATATGAGAGATTTCTGCAAAGTCACCAGGAGCTGAAAGCTGCAAGTAAATGACTCAGCGCAGTCTGCTGTTTTGCTTAGATAGAAAACCTTTTCAATCATAAATAATGAACTGAACTTGACTTCATTGTTTTGTTGTTTACTGTTACTAAATAGTGCTCTGTGATGTTAAGAACTCCTTTACACAAACTTCTCAGACTTTCATTTAAAGAAAATGTAAAACTGTGTGCTATTTTCCTACAACTTCCCAGCTACACGTAAAGTCAGAATAATTTACATTGATGTTTGCAGTTGTAACTTGACAGAATGTAAAAAAGTTTGAGGTGTGCTTAATTTTTTGAGATCTTGTTTAAACAGACTTGATAGAAATTCTGTTGAAACAGATTCTCTTGTGTTATTTTGCTAATGCTAAATAATTTTACTCTATTTAGGAAAAAACACACTTATGACAAGCTTATGATGTTTGCTAGATTTTCTGTGATTCAGAGAAGCAGTGGTGGTTTTGTCAAGATTAGGATTCTGTGAACAGGAAGGCAGCTGTAAATTGTGAGATGGGAATTGTCACCTTGTACTGATAGGTCGGATTGAGCTTGTTCCAGGGCTCGGGGTTGTTCTTTTTGTCCCAGAAGCTGCGAACATGGAACGATTCACAGAAAGAGAAGGGAGAACAAAATATAAATGTAAGAGGAAATAAAAGAATGGGTGCAGAATAACTAAGGGCAGAATTACAAGATGTCAAATAATGTAACAAATAAGGAAAAAGAAAACAAAGGAGAAGAATGACAGAGGCAAAATGAGACTCACAAACTGAAGGGAGACAAAAGTCAGGAGAGGAAAAAGTGATTATGAGATGAAGTCAGCCCAGTGAATTGGCAGTCCTTTCCCTGTTCATTAACCAAAGTCTGGATTTCACAGCACTCCAGAGCGACAGTCCATTCCTCCACTTCCCCCTCCAGCAGCACATTACGGCGCCAAAGCACAAACAAATGGGGATGGCAGAAGGAGCGCGTCTGTCCCCCTGTGTGTCCATTACAACAAACACTGGGCAGCCTGAGAGGGAGGCGGCCACTGACCACAGCACTCATCACCAGCTGGTGATGAGGTCAGGCTTTATGGCTGACCCTCAGAACAAGAGGTTCTGTGTGGCCTGAAATGGGACGTGATCTATCTACATTTACTCTACGTGAGTGGTCACAGAGTTCACTGCAATTGGTGTGGCTCTGGCACACAAAATTCAATGTTTTTTATTTTTATCTTTACTACTACCTTATCAAAAAGACAATTCATGATTTTTTTTAGAAGAGGCTCTGTTTGAAGAATCATAAGTATTTAATGTTTTAACCCAAGGAGATAAATAACTGAGATGAAATTACTACTGTAATATAAAAAAAAATCGCAGTTGTTTATGCAAATTCAAAATTTGTAAATCTTTAAACCACTTTGATGATTACAGTGAGTAGTTGATACACAGTAGAGGTTTATTATTTGCAGCGAAGGCAGAAAGCCGGGTGCCACCAAATAAAGCACTTCAGTGTTTTCAGTCACATCTGTTGTACGTGCAAGATTTTTTTATTTTAATTTTATTTTTATCATTGCTAAATTTGCTATGCTAAAAACTAGTTGTTCTATAAACTGTTTTGTCTTATCGATATTTTGTAAATGGATGGCACTTGGCAAAAATCCAAACACTTTTAAAATTCAGTCACTATTTGTCGCTGTTTTGTTTAACTTCAGTTTTCTTGCAGCTAAAAACATCTAAAGTTCTTTTGATTCATTGACTTCAACTGCACCCTCTGCAGGTGCAGGTGATGTTGATGGATACTTAATATGCGGCAAGTGTTTTAAACACCATAGCAGGTGCATGCACAGGTAGTATAAAAAAAAAGTCAGGGCAGTTCCAAAAGCTTCATTTTTTGTTATGTTTTAGAAGAAGAATGTGACATATCAACCTCCTTGTGTTCAACTCATAGCCTAATAAAAAATTATCATATGTCTAGCAACTTATTTTGTATCTTGCATGTGTCGACATTTGACAGTAACATAATTAGAAACATGGACACACTCACATTAAAAAACCTCACTGTGTTCATCATAGTATAAAAGGAGAAAAAATGATAAAAGATTATCAAACTTTTTCCTCAAAAACATAATCCATGCTACTGGACTGCAAGGAAGACGTTTGTGTAATCTGTCTACTGCCAGATGGGGGAGACAAAATTTCTGCTTAGTCTAAGCAGCTCTTTGTGGATTATCAGCTCAGCTTTGGGTGTGTTTTGCTGAAGAGGCTTTTAGTTCACTTATTTTAATGACTGCATAACATTTGGACCTAGATTCTGCTAACATTAGCAGAATCTATCCTTCCTTTTTATTTTAGCTAAACTTAAATCCTGTGTTAGTTACTTCATAATCCCTAAGCAGAACATTACCACCCCCATGCTTTTGAGTTGGCAACTTTGCTAATCTATTAATTTTTTTTTTCTTTTTTACACAACATGTGCTTGGTAATGGTGGCCAAAGAGCTCCATATTGCTCCTCTGACCTACCCAGATGTTGCTGTGCACACTTCACTTGCTTTTATGAGAAAGTCGGTCAGCTTTCCCTCTTGTGATTATTTTATGTTGATTGTCTGCGTCAGTGCTGCAGAGAGGAGCAGTGCAGTGCTCAACCTTTGTCAGATAAATCCTCAGCCGGTAGCTTTACAGTTATAAATAAGGAGCATAACAATATTACAACTTCATGATTTGGTGTCTTAACACAACAAGTACAATCCCCTCAACATTTATAGGTAACTGTGGCAAAGTACTTTAAAATGTAAAATAAAATAAAAAATAACTAAATACTAAATTCAGATTTTTACTGTAGCAGCATAAAACAATTTTTTTTTCTAAAAAGCCACACTGCCAGTGCATAAAAAATATATTAAACTTGATTTTTTGGTCAAAATTACAGATGACACACTTGAAACTCATGTCAGTACTTGCAGAGTAGACCTGACACACATTTTAAAATGTTCTTTACTTTTCAGTTTTCTAAGAACTTTAGTAATCCGGGACTTCCTTTTCCTGGCGATATAAATAATGTGATTCGGAGACCTACTTCTCTCAGCCCCTCTTTGAGATGGAAGAGATTAGAAAACATGCTATTCAATTTAGGAAGATCTTTTGAGCTCATTAAACAAGCTACTTCTCATTGCACTGTTGGTAAAAATGTTGCTAACAGGTTAATAGAGAAGGGATGTTGTGTTGACTTCAGGGTTGACGGAATGTTTCAGAAAGACCAGGTTTTCAAGAGATGGAGGCGCAATTTCAAGGCGTAATATACATTTTTTTAAGTCATATTTAATACAAATAGCATTTTTACAACAACTGAAGTTGACATAGTTACTTCATTGTGCTATAAAATGACACTATGTGGCTGGAAAACACATAATACTTTCCCATCAAAGTTTGTGGTCATCTGGAGACAAACTGCAGCAGAAGTAAATTCACTACACCAGGCAGTCTTACGTGACATGGGGCCCTCTTGCCAGACGAATCAGGTAGAGCGTGGCACCTGAGATGCCCAGAGTCATGAAGAAAAACTGAGGGATTAACTGAAGACAGAAGAGAAAGGAAGAATTAGTCTCAGACCACTATGATACATGTCATAAGAACAGTGCATCCCATCACTCCATTGGCTATATGAACATGCATTTGTGTGGAAACCATACACACACACACGCAAGCATCCAGGTAGTTATCATTTTTCTTTCACCTCTCTGTGCCCTTTTGCATATGCATGAAGCTCAGGCCATGTGCGAGGTTGCTCACTGTCAGCAAGGGTTGAAAAGGCAAGGACACTAAAGAAGCAAGAACCATCATCTGCACGGGTGTGTGTGTGTGTGTTTGCAGCAGATTTTCTTCCTATAACTATACGTGTCAGATTAGTAAAACACACACTTTCACACAAACTCAGTGAATTTAGACATTTACTGTTCTGCAAATGTGTGTGCAGAGGTTCTGACTGGTGTCTCAGACGGGAATTAAAATAAAAAAGCATGTTAAGGAGACAGGAGGATTATGTGATTTGTCATCTTAAACACCTAAGCTTAGGTGAAAGAAACCTTAAACCACGCTGCATCTATTTGTCGACACTTAACTGCCTTATATTTCTTGCCTGCTTTTGCCGTGCACGAATCAGAGGGAGAGCCACACCGCTGGCGAACATCTGTTTGCGGCACACACAGATCTAGTCAAGCTGTAGAGAGCTGACAGTTTGATCAGGTTGAACTGAAGGATGTCTCTACTCAGCTGCATCCACACATCTGTCCTCTGCTAAACGCAATGCCACTCGCCTAGTTGCTGATTAGAAGGATGTCTAATGATAAAACTTTAATTCTTAACAACACTGAAACTTCTGATGGATACAGCAGCATTCCCTCAGGTACACAGAACCACATAGGACTGCTAAAGGAAACGCTACTCCCAGAAAAGAAGGAACATGCTACAATAACCTTTACTTTACAATCACAAGAATGCAGGAAATTATTTCAGTGTTCCCTTAATACCAATGTGTTTAAAGTTATATGTATATAAATCTTTTCATGAATAAATCCAACTCTTTACTGTTTGGCTTAACCCATTTTACAGTGTTACCATTACTCCTATTCAAAGATTAAAACTTTTCCCTAAGCCCCATGTTCATAACTGCGAGGGCTACAGGTTAAAATACACTATAATACCAAATGTTTTTCACTTGTATGCCTCCACACACAGATAAACTTGAGTAATATCCCCTGTTAAACCATAGGGTTTAGCATGATGTTGGCCCAACCTTTTCAACTAAAACAGCTTACATTCTTCTGGGAATTTCTTCCACAAGGTTTAGAAATGTTTATGGGAATTTTTGACCATTCTTCCAGAAGAGCATTTATGAGGTCAGACACTAATGTCAGACAAGAAGGCCTGGATCTCAGTGTCTGCTCTAATACATCCCTGAGGTGTTCTGCTGTTCTGGGTTGAGGTTAGGACTCTGTGCAGGCCAGTCAATTTCTTTCACAACAAACTTGCTCATTTATGTGTTTCTGGACCTCTACTTTTGTACTGGTGGCCAGTCATGTTGGAACAGGAGGGGGCTATCTCCACACTGTTCCCATGCTGAACATTTACTTTTACTGGAACTAAGGAGCTGAGTCTTGCAAAACTGTCCATCTCATCTATTGGATTACCAGAAAGAGATGCATGATTGAAAATATTCCCTCTGCTCTAGTGTCCAATCAGTGCTTCACAACGCTGCATCTGATGCTCTACATTGCACTTCCTGTTTCATCTGATTGCCACTCTATCTATCAACCAATCAACCAAGTTTATTTGTAAGCCACATTTCAGCAACAAGGCAGTTCAAAGTGCTTTGAATAATAAAAACACAAAAACAAAAAGTCATAAAAACATTATACAGTCACCAATTTGAGAAACCAGTAACAAATATTACATTTTGTCAAGTGCCATCATCAACACACAACATATAATATGTTGGTCAATGTTCTAATTATAATAGTTCAGAAGTCACTCTAAACAGGTGTGTTTTTAGTCTTGATTTAAAGGAACTCATTGTTTTTTCAGTTGGACTACAGCTTTATGCCAGAGTAGTTATGGGATTGATTGGAACATTTAAATTCAATGGCTTGGTTGCTTGAATGAATCCCTTTTTAATAAAGAGCATCTTCCTGTATGAGACATCCATACAGGAATATCTCATACAGATATGTCATAAATAATCACAGATTATCTCAGTTTAAAGTAGGAAGCAAGCCGTTTTAAAAGTTTTCGTAATCTTGCAAACTAACAACTAGTGTTCCTTTTATTATGAGCATGATTGTCATATTAAATTTGGAATTGTGTTGGTGTCTATAAAACCACGATTTTATGTAGAGATTTATGGAATACATATTTTTTTCCATAATCTTATAACAGATTATGGAATTAACAGCTATGAAGAGGTGCACAAGTTTAAATTGATTAAAATAAATTTATAATGGATTTCCTATGATCCATAAAGGTAAAAAAAAATTCTACTAAATAGCTCAAATTTAGTAAATTTGAATTTAGTAAACTGAATTAAACTAAAGTAGCTCAATTTAATTTACATTGAGCTAATCTAGACTAAAGTTTAGCTCAATTTACTAAATTGAGCATAACTTAATTTACTAATTGAAACACATAATACAGATTAAGATAGAATGATGCTTTTAAGCCTTTATTTCTGTTATTTATGATGATTTTCCACTTACAGTCATTAAAAACATTTAATTACTTGGATCATCGGGATAACACAATTTTTTGTTTTCGAAAAGTACTTTTAAACAGACAAATGAACATTATCACATGCAAACTATGCCAAGATATTTTAGCTCTAAGTAGATTTTTAGAAAGTCATTTAAGAAACTCATTTGTAAACTTGATTTATCCACTTCAAAACAAGTTCGGAAGCATATTTGAATTCCATCCATTATTAGTTCGTCGATACCCATCATTCATCCTTTCATCATCCATCTCTAAATTCATTTATCACTGTTATGACTTCTGCAGGACCCTTGTTGTTAAGTTGAGCGTTTACCTTTCATATGCAACACTTATTACTACATCTGAGGACCTGATGGTCAACTAGCTTGTATTTGCTCTCCTCCGTACGTTTGCTGCCTTTTGCTGCCTTTTGCTTTATAGATTGTCTTGATTCTCTGTCTGCCCATCTGCCCTTTTGCCCATCCACATGTCATCCATCCATCAGTTTGTCCACTGATTTATCATCTGTAATCCATTTGTCTGTCCATAACCCATTCATCTCCTCACAGTTCAAGCTATTCCAGATTCCATGTTTAAGCACTGCTGTCATTGAAACTATCTGCAGAAAATTCAAAGACAATTTCACATTATCATATTATACAGTTTAAGATGATAAATCTGAAACTACCACATACAAAAGTGTTTTATTGTAACATTAAAAGCTGTGTGTGAAACCCTACTTTTAGTGTAAAGCATCCCTACACACTCTATGACCTTGGAAATTGGTTCATAGAGCACACACGCATGCACCCCCACACACACGCATGCACACTGTGCACTGAGTGCAGAAGCATCAGCTCTGTCATCGCCAGAGTAAACACAAGCAGCAAACACACACACATACACACAGAAGCAGGTCACCTTTGATCTGACACATACACACAAACAGGCAGCAAATAATGAAGACATGCTCGTGTATAGGAAGTCATCTACTGCATGGTTCTGATATCTTCACACTGAGCCATAAACTGAGAGGTTCACCTTTCACCATCCAGCCTGACCAATATAGGAAGTGTTTTATACTCGCCGGGGTTCGATACTGTTGCTGCCCTTATTACTTTTCTGGTGCACTGCCAAGCCAGCCCTGTCAGTCCATGAATTTGGGTCACCCTCAGTATAGCTCTGAGGCAACAGAGGGGAAAAAAACAAGCGCACACAGCTTGTGTCGTCCTTTCTTCTTTTTATTTATTAAGATAGTAAAGCAAATTAAGAAGCCAGGGAAATTATGTGCTGTCACAGTGCTGGTTTCAAACATTTTAATGTTATTTAGGAACTCACACTCAAAGGTCTTTTAAGTTTCCAGAGCATCTGGAGTTTTCAGCTGAAGAGTTCACCCCTTTTCTGTGTTGGGTGTATTGTATTTTTTTTTTTTATTCTCATTAATAGGTGCTGTCATGGCAAAAAAGTGTTGGATATTGTTTCTCTCTGGCAACACCACTAGCTCACACTTTTTGTAGTTTTCTTTGTCATATTTGCATTATATTGTAATATATTTCAAACATTCTATGTTAAGCATTATTATCTAATACCTGTGTTGCATATTGTTTTTCTAAAAAAAAAAAAAAAACCCAAGTAAATGGAAGAAACTGCTTTGTGCATAAAAAATGATGCATCCAATCCATACTGCTTGCATTTATCCAGTAGGTTTAAAAATTGAAAAATCCTTACAATTCTGTCTAGAGTCATTTCTCAGAAAGAATTAAGGTTCAAGAAATAACATGTAATCCAACCTACCCCTGGATGTTTCTTCGCGTGCTGAATCATGTCCTTAATCATCTTTATTATTCCTCTGAAAAAGTGTCCTCCTTAATAAAAGCCAAACCACATGAAATGAGGAACCAGCTGTTAGTCACTAACTGATGACTGTATCCATGTGAGATAATGTCTCTGTGCGGATTTATTGAAATAGTTTTTTGTTGGCTGATGTACAGTTTGTCCCCCAGAGCAGTGAGACCTGTTGCCTGTCTCCCAGCCGTCCTGCCTCCCTCTCGTATAAGAGAGAGGGTCAGAGGCGGCAGGGAGACAGAGGCAGAGACATAAGTCCTAATCCTCATAATCACATCTGTTCGAGGCACTGTATGTTTCTACTGAAGCTCATCAAGTGCTAAACCTTTTCATTTTTGTGATTTGGTAATGAAACAAGAGTGCAGAACAGTTTGATATTGTTAACCAGTCACTGTTTGCATGTATTGATCCTGCTTAAAACTTTGAAATCATCCCTCTGGAGATGCTAGATGCTGCTCTCTTTTTTGCAGTGCATCATGTCAACTCTAAGGAGGAGTTATACCAACAGCCAGCATGTCCCTTGGGTCCAGACCTTTGTCGTAAGCATGGTAATGGCAATTGATTAGTCAATGGTGCTGCATTTGCAGACTTTAAAGGTTTCCTTATAGCCCTCTGCAACCTAATGAACCAAATGTAATTAATACCTTAATGCTATGCAAGGTAAATTGCATAATCTACTGCTGTTCTTTGCTTAAGGTAACTTCTGTGTTCACATCATTTATCATGCTTATGTGAGTGCAGAGTCACTGTACTTTATTTGTCTGACATGGTCATGAATCTATGTTAATTTACAACCAAAATCTTTACTCGCATAAAAGTTTTGGTTGTAATGAGACAGCTGGTCTGTCACATAAAAAATAAATTATGTATGACAGACCAACACAAAGTGGTTTCTTGATGAAAGTTGTTCGTCAAGAAGTTCATGGTAATTTTGGTCCATCTGACAGCAGAAATATCGTCAGGAAGACCGCGAGTATTTAAAAAAACCCGCGAGAAATCTCTGTAGTTTCCCACAAGCCAAACGGGGAATCAAACTATTTGGGCTGCATAAAAACATGTGGAAGAAAACTACAACTCCACATCAGTGTGAATACCAAATAATCTCCAGCGTGAAACATGGTGGTGATGTAAATGCTTTTGGAGGAGACAGGGTAGGTGGTCAGATGATGAGATTATGGGTGGAGCTAAATATAGAGCAACTCCGCAAGAAATCCTGTTAGAGGCTGCAGAATACTTTACCTTCACCTACTAGCAGGACAGTTCAATGCAGTTGAACTGGTATTTGAATTGCTATATAATTGGTGATTTACATGCCAGCAATTCGCTACAAATGTTGTCTTGAGGTACTATGGAAACAGGTCATTTAAATTCTATCATACATAGACCCTAATTAATCCTGGTTATCAAACAGGGCATTATGTTCAGCTCATTATTTAAGAAGTTTGGTATATAATCAACCCCAAGCAGGTTGCATTGAGTCATTGACAGTGACTCTAAACATACAGGCAGAGATACAAAAAACAGGTTTACAACAGAGTGCATTTATGTGCTTGAACGGCAAAGTGTTATATTATCTGCATTTGACAGTAAGAATAAGAGGGCAAAACAATAAGCAAAGCCCAGGAAATGAAAATCCAAAATCAAAAAAGTATGACAAACTAAATCAAGGGTTCACCAAAAAGAAGGATTTACATAAGAACTTTCTCTTTGTCACCATCAGACTGTGACATAATCTTCTTCATGAGCTCAAACAGTCCCTTCATTGCCAATTAGTCACCATTACTAGCACCTCACACAGCTTTATGCTGTGATGAACAGAGGGGAAATAGTGGTACCCACCAACAGCTGCAGGAGGCCCAGGACTGACAGAAAACAATGAGGAGCCACACCCAAACCACACACAAGATTCTGAATATAAAAACAATCCAACATTCAGTAGACAATCTGAGGCAAGAATTTCTGTTAAGGTGCACTCCATTCAATCTGACTGAGATTGTTTGATTAAAGTATTTTTCCAAAGAATGGTGACCAAAACTGTATTTTTCTGTATGTTCACAGGTGGTAGAGACATGATAAACAACATACAAATGTCATTGTTGAGTTTACTCTAAATGCATCTCTTTAGATGCCCCCATTTTACCCACTTTTAACTTTTGCCTGCTGTATTAAAGTTGTATAAATGTTTGGGAGTGATTTATGCTACGCTGCTTTTATGCTGCTATCTTATGAGTCCCCGTAAGTTGTTTTACCTGATGCTTTTTGGTAGAAAGAATTCTATTTCTGTGTACTACATGTCAAAGGTAATGGGTGTAATTTTTCACCCAGCAAGGATAGGGAGATTGATGAAGGCTGATGGGGAAGGAAAGGTGCTCAACAAAAGAGGTTTGAAGGAAAATGAGATGCATTAAGATGAGAGAGGTGAGAGAAAATGTCGATATGCGCTCCCCCATTCACTCATCACTCTCTCTTATTGTTCTCCCGAGCAGATTGCAAACCGAGTGTTTCAAAGAGACAAAATGTAGTATTTAAATGCGTTTCCTATTGGTGATAATGCTAAGAGGAAGGGTGGCTTTAATGAGATTTTCTTCTTATGAATTGATTCAGCACACTGAAGCTGTCTAGAGTCCTGACCCCACCCTGTTTGCGGTTTCCCATAACCTTCATTAAAGAACCCGAGATTCACCTTTTAGTAAATTGTTTTTACTGCTCTTCTGTCTCTATAGGTTACTTTAAGACTGCTCTGTAGCTCACGTATTTAGTTTTCTGTAAGGCATAACACTGCCTAAAATTTGCCTAGAGACACTGGTTCGTTCGTATAATATAATTTGAAAAGGTTGTGAACAGCTGCTGATGTTGATACACTGGGTAATATTGATGATAGTTTTATACCTACAAGAGGCCCAAACTTTGTGGTGGGCAAATTAAACTTATGTTTGGAAATTGCATTCTCTGATAGCACTGATCACATTCAAGCAAGATAATATACCGTCACATATTATTTTTAAAAGGTTAAAAATGGTTTGCGAAAGTTGGTGATCTTAAAAAACAGATTTAACCCAAAGATCTCTAAAAATGACAATCTGTAGGATGTACTTGACAAACATCAATTCAAAGAGCTCACATTAACAAACAAAAATGTCAGTCCAAAGCTTGATTCATTTTATTTAGTATCATGTACGCAATTTTACCACAATGACTAAAATGGATGCTGTTATCACAATTCCTGTTGCTGCTGCTGCTGACGGCTTGGGGCTATTCTGTTCAGAAGACGAGTGATGTGTGTGACTTTGGGTCAGGTCAAGACTTTATGACTTGTTGTGTCATGTGTGTTGGTATTTTAAAACTTTTTTGATTATATAATGACATAAGATGAGTATATAATCTAAATGATATAACTTCTTGGAAATTCATACACACCAATGCTGACAATGCCCAGAAAGTGAGTCTATATCACACTGATATTTGAAGCCTCATTGACTGCATATGCATTTTAGAATTGATTTTATGGTGCAGTATTCTTATGGTTTTAAATCAAATTTTTTTGCCAGGTCAGGTGGATGGATATATTTGCTTCTGTGTTTCCTCTTTGCAAAATTGTGTTTCCTCGTAATTATTTGAATTATCTGTGTATAAATTTTGTCATTTCTCTTACATTTTTTTTGGTTACTTGTCTGCTTTGACTTTCTGTATATAATATTACAATATATTACATTGTACAAGTAAAATTTCTGGTGGTGTGACTTACTAGCAGTGTCTGTAATTAGCTAATCACATTTTAATTATCACATTTTATATCCACAAAATAGACAATATTTTCAATCAAGAGTCTTTTTGATGAAAAATTATTGAATGAGTAGACACATGAGCTCAACAACAAATATATTTATTGTCTTTAATCTGTTATTTAGGTTTTTCAACCTCCAGATTTGTGCAATGTTTTATTATACTCATTCAGTTTTAAAGTGTTTCAGGAACCCTTGCTCATTCACTTATCTTTGAAAAAAAATACTTCTTTAGAAATCTGGATATTGACATTAGCAATGGGAAAACATGTTTTGCACTGATTTAGTATGTTAGGCTTGAATAGCTTCGATGACAGACCAACTTCTTTTGCACAACTTGCACACAACAATAGTCAATACAAATGTTTTGACTTGGGATTTCTGTATAGCAAAAGATTAATTGCATTAAAAATTTTAAACTGTGTAATGAAAAATGAACGCCTAAAAATATAATGTTTTAATTTTTCCAAATTCAAATCATAAATCATTAAAACGTTTGTCACATTTTTTCAGCAGATGTGAAAATATTTAAAAATACATATTTCTTTGCTTTATTTCTTGGACCTTTCTTCCAACATGCACACATGGTTAAATACACATCTGTTGCGTAATATTCCTGAAGTTCTCCTTCTGACCCGTCACACACATCGTTAGAGTTTCTATAAATTTTCAACAAGCTTTTCTGTTGTTCAAAGAAACCAGAGAGTAATTGGAGCCACATGTCTTTAGACACATCTGAGGAATACGAGAGGCTTTTTCAAACCAGGTCTGTCACCTTGGACAAACAAAGAATGACCCAAACATCTGAACCCACCCGGATATCCTCCAACTAATATATGACTCTTTTTGTGAGAAAAACTCTTCAAGTCCACCCAAGGTGATTTGTACATGTAACCTGTAGTGAGAATGTCAGATTTTGGTCAAATTTCCACTATTTCAGATGGAAAATTTTTTGTCATTACAGTACAGTATATTCTGACATCATATTTTTGAAAAAAGAAAATATATTTCTCTCAGCTAATTTCCATCCTTTTTGCATGGTTGCACAGCTGGCACTGTTTCCTTCCAGCAAAAAGGTCTTGGGTTTAAATTTCAACCAGGAGTCTTTCTGCATGGAGTTTACATGTTTTCCCTACACATGCCCGGGTTTTCTCTGGGTACTCCAGATTTCACCCACAGTCCAAAAAAATGATTGTTAGTCTTTTTACGTATATAGTGAGTGTGTGCTTTGTTGTTTGTTCTGTGTTTCCATGTTGCCCTGTGATGATCCGGTGACCTGTATAGGATGTAGTTTGCCTCTCACACAATGACTGCTGGAGATAGGCACAACCTTCAACTCCCTTAAGACAACCTAAGACGATAAGTGGGTTTAGAAAATGGATTGATCATCTGACGGGTTTCCATCTCATTTGGTTTAAAGCAGGCCAGGAGTTCAGAAGCAGAAGGGAGTTTGATGATATGGGTCTTAATGGGTTGGAAGAAGTGTAACAGCCTTTACAAGTTAGTAAACGCTGGAGTCTTTGAATCTTAAGACTGGATGACTGATAAAAAACAGAATGAAAAAAAATTAAGATTTGAATTAAATTGAAGGGTTTTATTTGGACCTTCAGTGCCCTTTTTACACGGTCCTTAAATAAATCTAAATTGTTTTGAAGTAGACATCAAATCACCACAGAAACTGTGTGCAGTACAGTTTGACTAATCAGTAGGTGAAATGTTTGCAGCAGTAAGAGCATGAGATCTGATTTTTAAACTCCACAGATTGTTTTTTTTAATTTTATATAAATCCTGTACAAGAATTATACAGAGTAGAAGTTGAGAGAAGTGTACAACATCTGTGGGGAATTATCCATCTGCACATGATCTGGTTTAGTTTGTTAAAGTCAGTGAAAATGTAAAAAGTCATAGTTAGACTGTGACCGTCGTCATTTGTAATTTCTCTGAGCAGAAGGTGGAGGAGAAAGTTGGTTTTAAAGCAGATGCATTTCAGCTAATAACCATGTGTGCCTGTGAGCATAAAAAACATCCCAAGCTGTTAAAAAAAATAAATACCAGCCACCGGTAGTGACAAATTGTTTTAAACATGTGCACAGATGCACACGTTTTACATCTCAACTGGCACACGCACAGAGATAACAAAAACTAGTGTTTTAATAACATGCGGGATGTTTTTTTTTTTAAGTAGGAAAGTAGTGCATTTTAAATCCCGACACTGTAAGCAGCCGATGCGTTCCACACCACAGAGGTTTGGATGATGGTCACAACTTTGTGTGCCCAAAACCGGGTCCCGTGAGTTCTGCAATAGCTTTGATGCATATTTCAAAAGGACTGTGACATGAATGCCAAAAAAACATTGCCTCCCGTTCCTCCAGACACGACACACAGTATCTTCACCATTTCTCTTTTGTCATTTATTTTTCTCTACTGGGTCTGAATTGTTGGAGCAATTTTATTTTAAGTTCTGTGGGTACCCAAACACTGCCCTTGCAAATCAACAAATGGCAGAACAATGTGGATACTGCTGAAGAAAATGACCAAATTAAAACTTGAGTGCACGTCCATCAGGTGACAGAAGTCTTTTTGTTGACTGTTTTTACAATAAAAACATTCCCCTACAGCTTAAGTGAGTAGATAATTATCACAAATGATTTGTTGTGCCAAGCTATTAACTTCTATTTATTGTTTTGCTATTTAAATAAATAAAGCATGCTAGGCTTATTCAGATATACAAAGTTCATTGAATTTAAATTGATTTAATAGAAATCAATGACCATGTTTTCATATTATGCTCTTGCATCATAATAAGTTAAATAAATTAAACAACAAGAGCTCCTGGAAGAGTATAAAAACATAAAGTCTCACAAGGAATTGGCCTTTATTTGTCCAATTACTATCATTAACAGCAGCAGCATATGTTTTCATGGATATGTATCAGGTCAATGTGTAATAAAAGCCTTCACTTTATGTAATATTGAAAATTGCATCATATTTTAGCCACTTGTAGATCCTGGGCAGGTAGAAAAAGTTGAAAATGCAAACTTAAACAGTTCACTAAAGCTATAACTCTATCCTAAATGTTCTTATATATAAAAAGAGCGATAGAGAGTTTAAGCATCCAAACTTTCAACAGTTTAGCCAATAATTTACATAATCCAAACCAACACCCTCACCTTTCCAAGCTGAACACAGCGCAAAGGTTCAGCATGAGAAAGAAAGACAGTTTGAACATGAGAGAAACCCTGTTTACAGTTGCAAAGAAAAATAAGCCCCCATGTGTTTTTATAGATAGCTATAAGAAAAACACTTATGAATTAATGGAAACTATTCTGTTTCTCTGAAGCACGATGTCTTATCCAAACTAAAAGTTGAGGTCAGTCTTTTCACAGTGAAGTTGCTGGAGACATTTGGACACAATATTGTTTGTTGTTTAATGTTTTTTTCATCATTATATTTCTTTAAATTACATAAAATTGTACACGTGTTCTGTGAAAAGATATTTAGAATGTAAAACATAATAGAAGCAACTGATTTATTCAAAGACATCTTAGTGTGTGTAAATATTTACACAACTTAGCTAATATATATTGCTTGCGACTACTTAATATGTTCACAATACCTTCGCAAGCAGTTTAGTGGACAAATGGATAAGATTTTTTTCTATATCTTGTCCATTTTTTAAATGGACAAGATTAAATATGGAATGATATTACCATTTTTAAAAAATAGCACAAAATTGTTAATCCAATCGCACTTTCAGAGAAGACAAGTTCATACCTTCTGAATTTGTTTGTGATTTCAGCTCCATGTGTTTAACACATTCACTGCATGTGTTAAAGGGAAGCAAAAAGACATTAAAAGGCGAGAGACGAAGAAGCACAGTCAGCTAAATCATTTATAAGTAGTTTTCTTCTCATTTTCATCATCCTCTTTGACAACTTCACTGTACTGAAAAGTTGTCAGTTACCAACAAACAGCAGTATTTTTATTTCTGAGCACATGACTATTGAACCAACGCAAAAATATTCTACAGCAGATTCTGCGTAAGATTTACTGTATTTTTTATAAGAGGAAAACTTTTCCAGCTGCATTATAGATTGACTGGAGTGTCATAAATTCTGCCAAATAGCCTAATATCATAATATTATAGGCGACGTCATATCTGAATGTGAGGAATAATAGCCTTTCCTCCTTCTGTCTACAGGTCTTGATGAAAACCTAATTTTATTGCCACAATCATAATGGAATTATATCCAGGTGTGAGGAGGGCATTTAATGAAATCATTACAAAGGATTACTTGCTCTTTTTCATGGTCTTATTAAAAGAGCCTTTGTGATTGGAGGCAGAGTGTGAGAGCCTGGATTTTTTTTTTTTTACACTCCACTCTGACTGATTGCATGTTTGTCAGGCTTGCGGCTGCACAATTTGTGGCATAAAAGCCTGCAGGGAGTCATAAGATCTGATTGGGAATATTGGGGGGGAAAAGAAGAAGGGAAGGAAAAAATTGTATTGGCTCCTGCTGTATTGATGTTTGAACACGGGGCTCTAATTTTCTAATTATCATCTTTTCAAAGAACACTTTTTTTCTACTGAACATTTGTCTTTGATGCACAGTTTATCTTTTCAGGACAATGGAGTTTCTTTTCCTCTGTTGTCCATCCCTCTTTCTGTTAGACTTCCTCTCCGTGACCTTCTTCATGAATTTCCTTCCAATTTTTCTCTATCTACCTCTTCAAGCTCATCTGCTTTTTATTAACAGCCATCTTACTTCATCCCTCTCAGTATTGAACTGTATTTAACCTCCTCTGTGAATCCTTTTCCTAGTTTGCCGCGGGGACAGAGGAGTACACTATGGATGTTAAGTTTAATGAGCAGCACAGCCACATCACTGCAGAATTGTCGTTCATAATTCTTCTGGATTGAATCTTGAATTGTAAAATCAATGTCTGCTTGCCCCTTTGCTCACTTCTGGTTGATATTTCTTTATATGACAAAGCAACTTTGTTTCTCCCCTCATCAACTTGTGTTGCCCTGAAGATTGACATACATCAGTGTTTGATGGGGAATCTATCTTTCTTTGGGTCATGGTTGCTGTTGCTGTTAAACATAATAAACCTATCTATTTTTTTTTTAGAACTTTATTTTTGTTGATATTTTTAGAGTACACTCCAGAAAAATGGTCAAACATTACATACAAATGATAAGATACAGAAAATACACAACAACCAAAAACAAAAACCGCACATTAGGGGGAGACTCTTAATTAAATAACATAAAACCCAAGGGACCATTCATGTCCAAAGTTAGTCCTGTAACGTTGGTGTGACGTTTGTCCTTTTTTCCCATTTGTTCTGGCATTGCTCTTCCTGTGTCCTCAGTCTGTGTTAGAATCTCCACCTCGAATAATGAGTTCACAGTCTGTATCCATTCCTTTGTGGTAGGAGGTTCCGGTTGGCACCACTTCCTGGTTATTACCTTTTTGACTGCCACCAACAGAATTTTCCAATAGACCAAGATATAAAACCAGACTGGTCTTAGGTATTGTGTAACCCAATATTGTTACAATCTTTTTGTGTATTTCATCCCAGAACTGTGTAATTCTGGGACAAAGCCAGAAAATATGTGCATGGTTAACATTAAATGCTCCACAATATCTCCAACATGGTTGAACTCTAGATTTGAATTTACTGGTAATTTTGGGTGTTATAAAAAATCTGATTATATTCTCCCAGCAGTGTGCTCTCCAAATTCTGGAAGAGGATGTTGTAGTTTGGATCTTCCAGATATTCAGCCAGTCCTCTTCTGTTAGCAAAATACCCAATTCCCTTTCCCATTTTGTTTTAATATCCAATGTGTTAGTGCCTCTATTTCCTAACAGGTATTTATAGAGTAAAGATACTGTTCTGTGCTGTTATAGGTCTCAATCAGCATTTTGACAATCCCATTTTCGATTAGGTCTATTTTATGTTTTATCTCTATGTTATAAAAGTCCCTAATTGTAGGTATCTAAAATGATCTTGAGCTCTTGGAGCAAACTCTTGCTGTAGTTCCTGGAAACTTTTAAAGTGCCCATCTCTAAGGACTACACATAATGCTGTTAAACCTTTTCCTAGCCATTGTTAAAATTGTGGGTCTTGAATAAAATATTTATTGTAAACTGGCCACTGTATCAGACATAATTGTCTCTATATCTCCAATGATACTCCGCAGTTCTCTTCCATGGACTCTTTGTTCAATATTTTTCCATTTCGCTTCATAATTTTCAGCTCTTATATTTATTATGGGAGTTATTTGGGCAGCATGATAATTTGTCAAAAGCTTTCTCTGCATCGAGACCGATTAAAATAGCTTTAGTATTTTTATTTTGAATATGATCTATAATGTGAAGTGCCTTCCTGATGTTGTCTCGCGTTTGGCGACCTCTAATAAATCAGTCCTCATCTATGATAACCCCAATGAATTACTCAAATCATTTTGCTAATATAGGTATAGATTTTATAGTCCATGTTTAGAATAGATATAGGTCTATAGTCAAAGCATGTCTCGCTCCTCCTCTTTTTTGGAATGGCTGCTATAATCGCTTCTCTCCAAGATGGCGGAAGGGCTGCACGCTCCATTGTATAATTAAATGATTTTTCTAGTAATGGTAAGAGATCTTCACTGAAAGATTTGTACCACTCAGATGGCAGACCATCACTTCCTGGTGTTTTACCGATCTTAAACCTATTAATATTAATTAACCTGACCATCATCGTTCTCTTCTATGTAAGTTTTTATATCATGGGAAATTTCAGCTTTGATTGTTTTATAGTTCAGCAAGCCTACATTTAATCGTCATGCTGTTTTACGTTTTCTGGAAGGTAGATTTAGTTTCAATATTAGGGAAGAGTTGTCAGATATACTTGTTTGTCTATTTTACATTCCTTTACCTTATATATGTCAGATTTATTCATGAAAAAGTAATCAATTCTAGAATAACTTTTATTGGGCGCAGAGTAATGGGTATAATCTTTTATTATTGGGGTATAATTCCCAATAAACTTATCTTTTATTAATCCCAAAGGAAAAATTGATTGCTGCATTTCATTGTTGAACAGAAGAAGAATGTTGTGTTGCATTCCTTCTTCCTGAAGGCCAGCATAGACAGTCACACTTCAGCATGACTTTCTTCAGCTTCCTTCTGCCCTTTTCATTAAATACTTATAGACTGGGCCTGAGATGCTTTCAAATGAGTCAGAACAGCAGCCATGGGTTCCCCTCTGACACGGCTTGGAAAGACAGAGTTGGTGGTTATTACACAGCTCTGTTTTAGTGCTGTTTCCTGCCGTGATGCATTTGCTCCCATTTTGAAAAACATATAACTGATAACTAAAAGACATGTTGTGTCTTTGATGTACAGAATATTGCTTTTGAAAGGCTATTTTCAAAGAGGCCCATTGAAATAACTTTTAGACAGGTATTTAACATACTTTTTATTAAGCCCTCATTTCTGTATTAGATATGTTTTTTATTAGTCGGATGGAATTATTCTAATGTTAAATGTCATATTTTCATTAGCTGTAATTGGAAAATCGTCGACAGAATCTTTAACAGAAATAAGTGCTTGAAAACATCAGGCTACGTAAATACTGTAATATTACTGAAATAAATTGACTTATATTCTTGTTAATTTTCATATCAATTCATAAATTAAATTGTATGATAACATCATTGTTATAACCATGTACATCCACAACCACAGAATCAGTCAATCAAATAATGACCCAGATTCTTGTCTGAAGGTTAACTCAAAACTTTATTCGCTGCAAAATAAGATTTTAAACATTCTTCCTGAGTATTTAGGCAGACCCATTCATTTCAGTTTGACAACGGCTGTGAACAAGATTTGTAGTTCTTGATGGTAGAAAGACAAACTACTCCAGAATTCAGACCAATAGTGGCTGTGCCAATTTTGTCAGTTCACCAGTAACCCCAGTGCGTCGTTTTTCAGGAACTCATAGTGCTTGTGCTGCTGCGATAAGCCAAGAAACTTTGCAGAACACCCAAACCTCCTTGTATATGGTCAAGATATTTGAAGTAAGTAACTTATAGCACGACTCTTTGAGCACTGAGACAAATGTGCACTCTGCTTTATTGTCCTGATTGTTTCATTACTGTTATTTGGACTGAGCCATCAAGAACCTCGAGCTGACCTTAACTGACAGCCCACAGTTAACACTTACTGTTTACTGCAATGTAAAGGAAAAAAAATAAAAAAATTTATTTCTGTTGAAAAGTTAAGAAAAATATCTCTATTCCAACAGACTCTACTCCAGATCTTCTGCCTGGATGTATGTATTGTTAAGTTTATATATCTTACTAAAATCCAGGTATTTACCCACCTTTTCACTACCAATATAACTGCATTTCCATCTTTGTTTTTTTTTACAGACAACAGGACTTGTTCTGGAAGTGTGTTGTTTGCCTGGCAAAAGCACAAACTTAGAGCGTGACACATCTCTGTTTGCAGCTGTATCAGACTGTCAACCCTTACGTTTCTCAAAATGGCCTGTCAGGAAGTCAGTCAGCAGCATGACAAGTCAGTACATGGCCAAATAAAGAATGGTCGCAGCAGGGTCCCGTCCATCATGAGGCATCACATTATTAACATCATTATTAAGTCTGCAGTCGCCGTTCCTCTTGCCAGCTGCCATTTAATATTTTACACTCTGATTAAAGCATAATAAAGCAGCAGTCGACAAGTGACACGCAGCTTAATCTCACCGTAAACATCAGAAAAACAAAAGGCAACCTAATTATTGATTACAAGAATTCAATTTGAAGGAAATAACATGTAATGAAATTATGTGCAAGAGATGCAAAGAAAAAAAAAATACAATGATGACATTACTTATGGATGGCAAAATCCATAATCCATGTATGAACATTTTAGCAAACAAAATTAAATTCAGTGACTCAAAAACAAACTTTCATGTCAGTGCATGACAGGTGGACTCTGTAAAGTCGTCTTTCCCCATCGTAGTACATGCTCAATCTTTTTAATTTTAATTACATTTACTGTGAATTAAATACAATTTTGGCCATTTTTTATTTAAGTTGACATTCTACTTTTATGAATAAACAAAAGCTGTCTGCTTTTGTTTATTCAAAAGCAAGGTAGTGTTGAACTGTTTGTTTTTATTTAGCACTTTGATGATATTTTGAATTTTGAGTAAATTATGGTCGATAGCAAAACAGGTATGGATATTAAAGATGTCGCAAGTGAAGGATATTTGTGCCTTAGCTGGTGGATAATAATTTTTGTGGTGGTATTTGTTCAACATTTAATACTTTAATACCTTCACAAACATCACATTGTCATAGTTTACATATTGTCTTTTTGTTTGATCGAGGTCGGAGTTGATGGTCGTTCCTTTTTGAATAGGTTTTGACAAAACTGTGAGACCAAAGCAGAAGCGTGACTGAAAACAGATTTATTTATTCCATTAAGTTTCACAAACCTATTCAGAAATTTTCTACTAACAATAAATGAATTAAAGTCCTCGATCAGCTTACTAAAAATCATACCGATAGATAGCCTCATTCACACAAAAACTACTATTCTGATGGTTAATTTGTAGTCAAGTAAAAACAAGTATTTTTTAATTGGATAAACTTCTTTATTATTATTGTGTGGGTGGATAGTTTCCATTTTTTCTATAATTGTTGAAATAAGCAAGAAAGACTTTAGAGGACGATCCGACTCAGAAAAAAAAAATGTTTTCACTGAGGTTAGAAATAGGAGTCATCAAGAACTGCAAATCTTGTTCACAGCCGTTGTCAAACTGAGATGAATGGGTCTGCCTAAATACTCAGGAAGAATGTTTAAAACAGAAAATAAATCCAGGTTTTGAATAAACGTGTTAAGCATTTGCCTTCTGTCTGGTCAGCACTTATTCCCCTTAGCCAAAGAACAGAGGGGAAGGGGTAGTGTTGTGGAGCAGCGAGTGGCAAGAAATCAGGCACTCAGCAGCTCCACAATACCCCATTAGTCTTCATTTTCAGTAGGACATGCAACAGGGCCCTTATGTCTTAAAGAACAAACTAAAATTTATTGGGCTGGCTAGTTTGAGCTAATTGAAAGAAATTGTCTGTCTACTTGCCTTCCATTAGGTTTACAGCATGTAGTGAGTCAGGGCTGGTTGATGATATGGGGCCCGAGCTTATTGCCCTCTGCTCATCACCCCGCCCTGGTTTCATGTTAATGGTTTGATCCATGCTCACCTTCCACTCAGCAGACAGTCTGAGCAGAGGGAATGATTCAAGGAGGAATTGTTTAGAAAGGATTTATGAGATTTGTTCATCATAAAGTGTGAGACAAACAGAATAAAATTGACAATGGCGGGTCAGTGATTGTTTAACACTGAGTGTCTGTACTTGTTGTGTTCTTTGTTCAGTTTTCTCCCAGAGCTCAAACAGTGATTATGGATGATTATCTTTTATACAGTAAACCAGGACATGACTGGTCTTCCTGGAAGTTGTTAATTTCTCAACTTATCATTGGGTCTAAGTATTTGAAGGAAGGAAAATTGTTTGGGTCTGCAAAACATTGTTCAGTTTACACAAGACTTGAGAAACACACTGAAATGTACAAGTTATAATTTAAAATATAATTTGAGGCATAAACCTTGAAATTAAATGTCCTTTTTTTTGCCTTAGTACTGTAGCTGGTGGACTTAGATCCAGAAAACATTTGTTGCGGTGAATCCTGTCTGCTTTAAAACCCCTGCCAAGGTCACAGAGTTCCTTGCTGTGAAATGAGAGTGCTAAACAACCTGGTAGATGAGAACCTATGGTTTAGGAACCTCAGGATAATCTATCCTGCTTGAAGACGATGTGGCTCTTTTGGAGTATTTGGCCCTCTGGAGCAATTCTCAGTTGAGTTAGCCAAATCACAACCTTCATATGCAACATTTGTGTGCTGATTTAAAAAAGCTGCAAATCCAGCAATTAAAATAAATAAATAAAAATTAAATTGAATGAATCAGAGAATAGGTGAAAAAGCTAATTATCTCTATATGTGTTTATATTCTCTATCTGCAGATCTGAAGTGAGTCATTCATGAAGCTCGGACTGTTTGACAAGTGTCAGACTGCTGGGTTAAACTTGCAAACATAATCCACACCTGCCAAAACCCACTTTAACAACTCACACCTGCTGCCTCCTGTCTGTCGCTGCAGACTAGATAAACTCCCATCCTCTCCCTCAGCTCGGTTCTAATTACCAACATTTAGCAGCGGATATTCCAAATCCAGATTCGCTGAGAGTATATGGAGGCAGTGCGCAAACGCTCAAATGCACACACAAAAAATATTATAAACACACGCTTGTCTGGTGAGAAACTGACTGGCAGTGGTGTTTAAAATAATAAGATGCAGCTGTTGATCGTAGCGACTGTCTCCAGGTTTACTTCCCTGTGGCCTCGATGGCAGCAGAGGAACCGTGATGAAGGCAGACAGCTGACAGGTGCTCCAGGATGCTGCTGCCATCAGGTGCATCTGCTAAACTTAACTCCGAGACAGGAAGACGTGGAAGAAGGGGGAAAAACAGCAAAGGAAGAAGGGAGGAGAGAGCGGGAGTTAGGGGGAGAAGAGAGAGAGAGAAGAGTGGCCAGAAAGAAAGACAAAGAGGGGGAAGGGTGTAAAGATAAAAAAGGAAGCATATGTGTGTGCAGTGTGTGCTCCTTGAAACTTTATGCCAGAGCTCTGTGTAAAAAAATTCACAGGATTGCCTTGAAGGTGCAAGGCTGCGAGTGCCCCTTCGTCTAGACACTGACACTCTGAAGGGCTAACAAGTTTGCTGAGCAGGTCAGGAGATGGAGAAGTAGAGCAGGAAAGAGAAAAAGGGGGAGATAACGGGCACATGCTGGAAATGAGAGGGGATGGGAAGGAGTAATAGGAATGATAAAAAATTAAATAAAGGAGGAAGAAAAGAAGGTGGTTTGTCAAGAAGCGAGTTTTAGTGTGCAAAGTATGTGTGTGTGGCTGAGGACAGGTATTTGCCATATGTTTATATTCTACTGTCTGTTTCAGCACTTTACAGCTACATGCCTTCCAACTTTTGTCAAAAAAGAAAAAGAAAGCAGGCAGTGACAGTGGTTATGCTCTCTGTGTGTCTCTGCCTTTAATGAAAGGTGCACATCCCAGGCGCTGAGGCCGGGGTTTGAGCCCTTCATCATAACAAAGGCCGAGCACATCTCAAGTGTTCATGTTTTGACACAATGTGACTCGGGTCGAGCCAAATTTGACATTGAGTGTAACCGAGCAGGTGATCTTACAGACCTCTATTCTCTTGTATGTCCTGCTTTTTTTTGGGAGGGGGGCAGGAGACATTCCTAAGACGCAAATGTGTCTTGGTGAGCAGGGAGAGGAGTCTGACGGAGCCTGGCGCTTTGCAGGTAGCCCGACAGAGTGGCTCGGAGCACTGTCACCAATTTGTTCCTAGCCATGGGGGACGTGCAGGGGATGGAGAGGCAGTGGCAGCTCCCTGTCCTCATCATGGCTAATGAGGCCTCGGCTTCTCCTACTTCCTCCGTGTGTGCGTGCGCGTGTAGGGGTGTGTGTGACAGCAGTTTGTAGAAGTTTGTGTCAGAGTGCTGCCAAAGCTCCTCTTTCTGAAAATTTGTGGCTGGTATCTGACTCAAACCAGCGTGTACTCTTATATACAAGTCTTCTTACTGAATAATTCACCTGATCAAGACACACACACACGCACACACGCCTACACACAGTGGAAAGGAGGGAACAGGTCTTGTTCAAGGCAGCTACGATTCAATACACAATTCAGGAACTTCACACCAGCTGAGACTTTCTTTCTGGGTTGAATCATACAGTAAATGCTTAAGAAATCAAGACAAAGGAAACAGGGAGGCGCCTGTTGAGATAGCCGAAAGAAAACCTGCACAATATATTATGATCTGAACTTTTGGTAACAGTCAGGCTACCTTTAACTTGTTTTTTAGTGTTATTCATTTGTCTGTTTTGCACAGAACTTTCTGGTTTTATGATAGTATATTATGCTGTGATGTGAGAACATTATGCCATATTTTATCTTATTCTTATTTTTTTATTTTTGATCAATTAACATTTTGTGTGAATCTGCATGTTTCCATTTGACTTGCACTGTTGCTAAACCTGAATGTCCCCAGAGAGGGACAATAAAGGATATTCTATTCTATTCTATTCTATTCCATGTGTTGAAGCCGTGACGTAAACTGAAATAAACACAGCTTTATCTGTAGGACAGGAGCTCCCCTGTGTGTTCAAAAATTGGAAGTGCAGTGTTTTCTTACTTTTGCTCAAATCAAGAATTACTTTGGATCTTTCTTTAAAATGCAAAAGAAATGCAGAGGTAGATAAAGAAACAATTATAAAACAAATCCTATTTTATTAACCTGCATTATTATGTTTTGATGCTGTCTTTGATGTCAGCTGTTTTCTTCTCCATAAGATGAAACTGACTCATGACATTCATTTTCTAGAATTATCTCATTGTTAATAGAAATTAATCAAGATGAATAACTTTATTAATTTACACAGTGATTGACTTCCTGTTGAGCTGAACTTCTGTTTATTTTAAAAAGTCAAACATATGGTGATGAGAAAAGCTTTTAATTTTCATCAGTTTTCTTTTCTTTTTAATGGCTTAAGACCGAATCAATCTTAGTATGTTGTGATCAGCATAAAAATATTTTGAGCTTTAACATTTTACTCAATCCAAGTTGTTTGACCAAATAGCCACAGCACACAACAGACATAATTACTTCCTGTCTATTAAACACACTTTCAACCTTATTATGCTATGGCTTATTTATGGTATGGTATTCATATGTGAGAATTATGCTACAAATGTCAGTTTACTGCATGCAATCAAAAAAATATGAGTCAGAGAGGTCGTTATTCTTATACAGAAGTGGTTGCATGCATGTGCTTAACTGTGTATTTAATTTCATGACAAAAAACAAGAAAGTGAAGATAATTTCTAAAGCAAACCACATCAAAAAATTGCAACAGTCTCTAATAATAAGACACAAAGGAGCTCATAAAATTTGTATTGTTTGAATATTATGAGTATCTAATAGTCGGCAGCAGGAGTGGAGAATATGTGGAAAGTCAAAAGGGTCAAAATTCTTCTGGTTGTTGCTTTGAATACCAAATGGTCTATAATAATGTGCTCCATTTGTGCGTGGAAGTCAAAATTTACAAGATCCAAATCATAACACTTAACTGTCTAATTTCCAACTTGGAAAGTTAAACGTTAATTAATGTAGTTGTTTATGTTGCAGGAATAAAAACAGCTGATGGTTTATAGCTCATCAGTTCAGTGGTACACATAGATTGTGCATTAAAACATTGGTTTGTGTTTGAATGACCAGAATGCAGAAAAAACATGGTCATCTAAGGTGCCACCTGGTGATCAAACAATGTCACACCAGGTGAGAATTAAATGTGATTTGTCTATTTTTAGAAAATGGGTCTGAAAAATAACTTGGTTCTGTACTACAAGCTTTAAGGCCACATAAATAGAAACAAAACTTTTTATTTATTTATTTTGGTTTGACATTGAAATGAGAATACAAATCCTACCTTTCTGTATACAGACCATGAATATATAACTTGGCATTTTTCTCATTGTTTTGTCTTGTTCAGTATCAAGACAACAAAATCGAAGTACATACACACCATGACCGATACCTTAAACCAAGATAGCACAATGTTTTTGTTTCTGGGTTTTTTATGTGATTGCATTTTAAATTCGCACTTTATTGGTAATGTCACCGTCTTGATCTTTTCATACATTGAAAGTTTTGACTGTCACTCACAGATAATTTAATTTAGATAGGGATCAAATAGGAGGCATTTTGTAAGAGTCAACCATTTATAATTATTTATCTAAAAAAAAATGTAAGACATCTGTTGCACAAAAAAGTTGATGCTCAATGGC
Organism: Girardinus metallicus; assembly: GCA_903067095.1. Taxonomy (NCBI): domain Eukaryota; kingdom Metazoa; phylum Chordata; class Actinopteri; order Cyprinodontiformes; family Poeciliidae; genus Girardinus; species Girardinus metallicus. The sequence continues at coordinate 76,994 of CAEGAE010011044.1, forward strand.
TTTAGTATGGCTTTAGAACTGCAGAAAGTACCAAACTGACCCTTAACCAACCATGAACTTAAAATTAAACTTTCAAAAAACGTGATTCATGCACAGTGTTAACAATCCTAATAACTTGTTTAACAGTTTAAGGCATGTTCTTGTGTGGTAATGCAGGTTTTTTCTTTTTTAGTTTTTGTTATTGTTACAGCATGTTAGTTGTGTCTGCTGTGACCTTGTTTTCTTCATGAGATTGTTATGATGTCTTTTTACATCTGCCTTTCATTTCCTTTCTGGTGGGTTTTTTGACCAACATAGAAATCTTGACTAAAAATAATTTAATGTTTCCTGAAATGCATCTTTAAACAGTAATTTGGATTTTTAAAGGCATGGCCAATTATTAGACACTTTTATTTACATTTTTGTTTCTATTGCTCACCAAAAGTAAAGAGCTTATACAATTTAAATCAAGTATATGTAGCAATTTCAGTCATACAATTTAAACAAGCTGAAAAACTCTACTGGGCAAAACTGGGCTAATATGCTTATTATTTCCATTTTTGCAATATTAATTCAAATGTTTATTTCATTGTGTGGGCTAAAGAAGAAATCGATAATAAGGATTTTGTTTGCCACAGTTTTTATATTATAAATAAAGTTTAATGCAATTATACCAAAAACATAAGATATTTAATTTAAAGGATTCACTCGGGGATCAATGTTGAGTCACTCCTTAGTTTAGGGCACCCTATTTTAAAAAAACTGGATATTTTTTTAAAATAATATAAGGGCAAAAGAGGAAGCAAAAAAGATGACAATACCAGGGAGAAATTGTAAAGGAGAAAAGGGGTGAAAGGTTTAAACAGAGGAAACCTGAAGTATTCTGCTGACTCCCACAACACCAGAATATAGCAGAGTCAGCTACTAGTGGAGAGTGGAAAAGAGATCAGCTTTTTTCTGTTTATATTCCCACTGGAAACTTTTTAACATTAACCCATTAAAACCCAACCAGAAAGTGTCTGGTTCAGAAAAGGTCAAGAGAGAAATTTTCCAGAGCTGAAAACGTAAAATCCATGAATGTAAAAAAAAAAAAAAAAAAAGACATTCTTTTCTCTCCTTTTATTTCAAGAACGAATAAATATTAAGACTTAACATTGGACTTTCTTTGCACAACCAAACAGATTATGTCACAGCAGGAAAAAATGCAGAAATATTTTACCCAGTTTCACAAATGCAAAAAGAGGTTATGCTGTACCGAAATAAAGAGAAATGAAAGAAAAAAAATAATAAACACAAAAGCTTTGATTATATGACCATTCAGGATGTCTGTTGTTTAATGAAGGAGAGAAGAGAAGAAGAGAGTCATCAGGGTGCAGGTGTGGGCGGTTTAAAGAGTCCGGTCTTTCTGAAATAGCGAACGATGAGAGGTACCGACACCACTGTGATGCTGATGCGAACTGGAGCGAAGAGCTTATGGACGGCATAGGCAAGTACAAACGTGCTGGTTCCTGCTGCCATTTTAGATTGAACCAGCTCCTCACTGAAGCCCAGTTTGCACAGCAATGCCGTCATGTCGATGCCACTGCAGGGCCAAAACACACAAAATCAGTTAGAAAGCACATATTTAAATGGGACCTATTATGCTTCCTTTTAAAATGGTTAGCTCAGGGCTATGGGCTATAAAAACATGTTCAGATGATGAGATTTCACCTCAGTTTTACCTATTTTGAGCGCCTTTCAGAATGAGCTGTTAGGGATTCTTGTCACTTCAAATCTAAATAAGCTGCTGCAGGCCATGCCCCGAATGTCAAGCGTTTACACTCGCATATTGTGCAAATGAGAATGGCTGCAAACAGATGTGCAGTTGTACAACCGTATGTCTTTGACCCGGAATCAGACCCAAAAACAGAAGAAGTGGAGCTTCAAGAACATGCTAAAAGGGAATTTTGCAAAAAAAGGTCTCCTTTAACATACCATCACAGTTTATTGAAAAACAAACTGTGAAAAACACATTGAAAAACCTTCTAATTTAATATGAACATTGTGTTAAAAACCTGTATTGGACGCAAACCATAGATTTTGTGTTAATACTACCACAAGATGGCGACAATGCACTTACTGATAATGATTATGACACTTGATGGGGTGAACTGCTGGTGTCATTTATAAGACACCAGTAGTATAAAATGCGACTGACAATAAACATAAAATTTTATGAAATATGATCTATAATATATTTCAATAAAAAAAATTGCATTGTCTCACATATTTTAAACAGCACTTAAACAACCAATGAGACCAATACTTGAGCACGTTTCCTCCTGAGCAACCTAAAAATAAGTAAGAAAATGTATCTAGGGTGAGTTTTTCCAATACGCAGTAAATGTTCAGCTTAAAGATTCAAGATGCAGAGTATAGTAATACCACAAATGCTGTTCTCAAAAGCATTAATCTTATTTTTGAGCAGCAGTTGTGTGGTTTATGTGTCTCACAGTCCTGATCGCACAGTTAACCTTAGCTTTAACATTCGCCTAATTTATGGACTTTAACTAGTTCTGCATCTCTCCGACTTCATAAAACAGTTGTGGCCTTTATGTGTGAGCAGTTTGGAGAAATAAATATGTAAGGAATGTGGCTTCAAGCTTCCTCTGTCAATGCAGTCTTTCTCATGCTTCAACAGCTCAGCTAATCTCAGCAGCACACTGAACTCTGTTAAAGATGTGGATCCATTTTACACCGTGGCAACTGTTCCCCCTGCCACATGCCAGGGCTCACAGTGATAATGCTTAAAGTCATTGTAAATTATAATGATTATCACCACTTACAGGAGGAAATCTCTCCAGCTTGTCACACACTATGTTTTCCCAATCCCTCTGTTATGCGATCACACAGAAAGAGAAGCTCAAACTATTTAGACTTGAACTCCTGCCAAAAGTAGGGTGTGTTAGGTTAGTATAGTTTTTCATTGAGCAACTTGAGCAACAGATGGCAGTGAAGCTCAAGGGATACTCAATGTTAAGCTTTGCACACCCTACACAGCAAAAACGCCACAAAAATTACCATAGATTCCTCACTTGATTAAGGTAGTGGTAGAATTTTAAAAAGAATGAGGCCAGTAATGTTTGTCATAAAAGCTATTTTTAGGTTCTCACTATAACTAGGAAAACAGAATACCTCTCCCTGATTCTAGTCCTTACACTGGCAAACTAGTTCAGAGAATTTCATACTTTGTTAGTTTATAAACCATTGAAAATCTGTTGTTCTTGTATAACCCTTCCAGACCACTAGATCATCTGGTTCACGTCTCCTCTGCATCTTCAGAGTCACAACCAAATATGGGGAAGCAGAATTCAGTTTTTATGTTCCTCTAATCTGGAACAAACATCCATAAAACTGCAAAAATGCTTTACATAAAGGCTAGATGCCTATTTATTTATTGCCTTCTATTAAAAACTGAAAGAACAGTTTTCAACCTTTCACCATTTTCCTTTGTTTTGCCACTGCAATTCAAGTGTTTTTTGCTTATTTATTTTATGTTTTTATGATGTAAAGCACTTTGAATTGCCACACTGCTGAAATGTGCAATGCAAAGGGAAGGCCACATTGGCTGCATTATGCCAATTGTATTTGTATTCTTTGGGTAGGAGAAGCCCACAAACTTAATGAATTAAAATTACCGAAAAATGTTTTACTTTTTCATAATTACAGCTGGAAAATATGTGAATCGGGGCAGCTTTACTGAGAAACCCACCAAATTAAAATACAGTTAATGTGAACAATGGTACAAAAAAGAGAACTAAATAAGATGGGAAAGGCCAGCAGATGTAAATAAGATGGGAAAGGCCAAACTATGTCACCCAAACAGGATGACATAGTTTGGGTGGTGAACTAATATAGAAACATGAATTTGTTTAGTTGTGATGTGAACTGAACTTTGAACTAGTTCTTGTAAGGTTGAACTTGCACTTTTCACTGCAGTGACAGAAATATATTGAATACTCTATGAGGTGTATTATCTGTTGATATTGATCACATATCTATAACTATATATCTATAACTAT